>NKZH01001818.1:0-216646 GCA_002370695.1 Metschnikowia matae var. maris | reverse complement strand
AGAGGCCCCATTTTTTTTTTTTTTTTTTTCGTCCATTTTTGTCTCACACAAAATCTATTAATAACGACAATTAACACCGATTGCAGAGGATTATTGTATATGTGGGTGTGTGGAGCGGACAGGGAGGCGGGGGGCACAGGGACAGAGACGGACAGAGAGGGACACTGCACACAAAGGCGGTCGGAATCACCTGCCTCAGACAATCCGGACATGGCAGGTAGCATTTTAAAATACACGAGGCACAAGCCGCTCCTAAAGTTTCTCTGCATGCAAATACAAAGGCATATTGGCTGATTTTGAGTCCGTGGGATCCTACACATAAACAGATCAGATCGGACAGATGTCCAAGCCGCCTGGGAGGGTGACGCGCTGATCTGATGCGCAGTGATCTGCTGCGCACCTGCACGCGACCCCGTTCGTGGCAGCTTGACGCGACTAAACCAGCCACCTCCTGCACCTGCGCCGCACGTGGGTGCCCGCATCCGAATCAGGCCGCTCAATGGCTGGTTCAGGGCCGTTCTCTGCACCTGCAAACCAGCATGGCAAGCCGCTTTCCTATTTCAGTCTCTCTCCTGATCTGATCCAACTATATATTATGTTGCCTATCCACCGGTCTTGTTCCATTTTTGGTTTTATCTGATTCCTTTCCTGTTCCAAATATTTTTTATTTTTTTTTTGGCCTTTGCCTTTGCTTTGCCTTTGCTTTGCGGTTTTTTTTTTTGCTTGGCGTTGCTTTTGCTTTTGCTCTTGGTCTTGGTCCAGACTGTCTCCTCTCCTTCTGCCACTCGTTCTCAACCACAATTGTCCATTGACCAAAAATATTCCCAAATCCAAACCAAGAGATATCCACCAAATTTGATATTTCCTTCCTGACAAAATATTCACAAAAACCGATATCTCCCCCCAACCAAAATATTGTCAAACCCGATATTTCCACATAACCCGATATTTCCATCCAATTGATTGAAATCTCCATCCCAACCAATTGTTTTTCCTCAATCTTCACTTGTTTGTGCTGCACACTACTAATTTTCATATTAAGTGGGCAAAAAAAAAAAATACCTTAAGTGAATACCAATTTGTGCCCAACAAAAAAGAAAAAAAAAGAGAGAGAGAGAGAAATTAAAGCTATCCTTCTATTGCTGGTCCATTTCACTTTCTCTTTCACTTTCCCTTTCCGTGTTCGCCTCCAAAAAAAAAAACAAAAAACCCTTACCTTACCTTACCTCACTTCACCCTCCAGGCTGCTTAACGTCTCCTGCATACTACCGCACATTTTGCATCCACCTTCTTCTCATGAGCGTAGTCTATTCCGCCATGAGTTCCAGTCATTCGTTCCATAGATCCGAGCCGGCTCTCGGCTTCTTCCCTATTCATCAGTCCTATACTCTGAAACGCGTTCGTTCCGTATCCCCTCATATTTCTGCATCCGTTAAAAAGCGCTCCTATGGCGATACAAACGACGAACCTTCTAGCATTGCTGAACCAGTTAAAAGGTCTCGTACTGCACCTTCGTCTCCTCCTTCTTCTGCTTATGGAGGTGGACCTCAATTGGACAGGTCTCCAATTTGCATTCCTATTTCGCTTTCTTTAAAGACTGCACGCCGTGGAGATGGGGCTCCCACCACCTCTACTGGTCCTATTAAGCTTCCCAGCTTATCAGATGCTTTGGCCAATATTCCTCCGCAACCTCTCCGATCTTCAATTACCCCAACGGTTTCTCTAGATTATTTTGATACCTATAAACCTAATGATGAAAACTGGAGGTACGGGCTTTTGGACTCCATCCGCAACTCAAAAGGTTCAATGCCTTTGGATATTTACCACCAGAATCCTCTGAGGACAAGATTACCTTCAATAAGTGAAATGGATAAACTGGTGGAGAGACCTCACTTTGATTCTAGGGTGGGGCTGAAATCGTTCCCCACATTTCCTCAGCAACGCAAAATCAACTTTCCTTATGAGTCAAATTATACTTATTTGAATAAGACTTATATGAAGGATGTGGAGAAATTTCCTGAATACTTGGAGTTGGCCCGTTCATTGATGCTGCTTTCACGTACTGGCCATTCTGCTTCTCATGGCCTGTCTTTGGCCAATCTAGATTCCTCCACCTCCACCTCCTCCGCATCCGTATCCGCATCCGCATCCACATCCGCATCCGCATCCTACCGGTATGTGGACCTTCTGGCGGATTACAAGGAGTCCCGGTTCCAGTCTCCACTTACTCCACACTACACCATGTTTAAGCATGAGAAGGGGGAAAAGCAAGAGTACAAGCCGGACTTTAACAAGCCAGAATATAAGCCTCAATACAAGCAGGAGTATAAGGAGTACCGTGAAGTCAAGCTTGGGTGCTCTGAGTACTCTGAAAAAGATGTCAAGGAGTCTCAGGAGTATAGGGAAAGCAGTTCACCCATGACGCGGAGTTACCATGCGTTTGAAACCCCAGAGAGTAGTTTTGAGTATACTCCTCAATCTCCAGTTTCTGGTATAAGTCATACCAAGTTTATTCCCATTACTCCTCCGTCGATCAAAGACAAGTCACGGTCAGAATTGATCAAATCACCTTCTAAAAGTGCAAGTTCGCCTCGTGTTTGTATATCATGTGGATCTGACCAATCACCTTGTTGGAGACCTTCATGGAGCATCAAAGAAGGTCAGCTCTGTAACTCATGTGGTTTACGGTATAAGAAAACCGCGGCTCGGTGTCTTAACGATGAGTGCAAGAAGATTCCTGCTAAGGGTGAATGGTCATTGATGCAGAACGAGGGCATGGTTGTTTTTGAGGATGGAACAAAGGCTCATAAGTGTCTTGATTGTGGTGATAAAGTGGAAGTCAGCAGCAAGAAGTAGACAACGTTTGACTAAGTTTGCTGAAGTTTTGAGAGTGGATTAATTCTGGAGTTAGTGATGATTAGGGATTAGTGATGTTCAGGGATAAGTGATGTTCAGGGATAAGTGATGTTCAGTGATGTTTAAATCTATTTAAGTGATACTGAACGATACTTTGTCTGAATGATGCTGCTCCGAATGATACTTTGTCTTAATGATACTGCTCCGAATGATACTGCTCTGAATGATACTCACACTCGGGAATAATTGCTCGTGACTCGGATGAATACTATTCTAATTTCTCTTATAGTTTATTGATCTAATAATACTGATGTACTGAAAACTCGTAGGCTCTGTCTCTAGATTTAGTGGTCTCTAGTAGTAGTACTGTATTCAACGTAGGTTGTGGCTCACCAACAGACTAAACATTCAGGTTAAACATTCAGAGGAAGTCTATCCACTCCATCAATACTACTCTCTACCAGTGCTCCACCAGTACGCTATTAGTACGCTATTAGTACTCTACCAGTACTCTACCAGTACTCTACCAGTACTCTTATACTCCATACTAGCTCTTCTTCCTGGTACTACAGTCTAATAGTACTCCTGTACTCTATGATACTCTATACTGATAGTCTAGATTATCACTGTAACTTCATACTGCTCTAGTGGATCTAGATACTAGTATCTTGGGGTTCTACTGATCAGTATTCCTGGTAGTCACAACCGGGAGTCTATAGTAGACCTCCATCCTACCACTAAATGTCACTCTTGATTACTCATAATTCATGAAGATTCATACACTCTATACTGTAATACTACCTACCACCTATTTCTATGTATTACATCGTACTCTATTACTACTACTCACTACACTACTACTACTACTACTCACTACACTACTCATACTCCTACTACTACTCATACTCCTACTACTACTCATACTCCTACTACTACTCATACTACCTATACTGACTACCTATACTGACTACCTATACTGACTACCTATACTGACTACTCACCACTACCCATACTACTACTTGTACTGACTACTTGTACTGACTACTTGTACTGACTACTGACTATTTGTACTGACTACTGACTGGTGTATAACCTTCCACAGTCCCTTCTTGCTATACACGTTTGTTGCTTCTAAATGGTGTATAGGCTACTATTGGTGGGTACTCTATCTGGTGGTAAATTAGTAGAGTAAGCTTCATGACTTCTACTGACTACTTAAGATCATGGCTACTGAAGAGTCAGATTGCCACTTACTATGTTGACCAGTGTGAGGCAAGAAAGTGGCAAGTGAGAATAGGCTTGGTGGATTCGATATATTTTTACCACCAAAAAAATAAAGAAAAAAATAAGTTCAGATTAAGGGCCGCATTTGGGGTATACCCTTCCAAGTCCTATAGAAAGCTCCTGGTCAATGAGAGACAGAATGGTAAAGGTCATTATAGAATTGACTAATCAGTGATATATTTACGAGGATGAGTGATTGGTAACAGAATGGTTTCAGAGAGAAGGGATCCTAGCTCACAACAACGATTACTCTGGGCACTAATGGACGACTACTCCCCACTACTACTACTACTACTCACAACCTACACTACCTACTGACTACTACTACTGACTACTGATACTGATACTGATACTGATACTGATACTGATACTGATACTGATACTGATACTGATACTGATACTGATACTGATACTGATACTGACCACTGACTGCTACTACTACTACTACTACTACTACTACTACTACCTATACTGACTACTGATACTGACTACTGACTACTGTTACTAACTACTGACTACCGAGACTTTACGGAGACTAGTACTACATTTGGGTTGCATTTTATTACGGACTTATTCTCATACTTATGGATGTACTCCTGTGAACAAGAAGCTAGTCTGTACCAAGACCACGCCATAGTATACCAATCTTTTACAATACTAGTATAAGTGGAGATACTGGAATGGGTCCATGTCACTACTACCCCATACTTACCATAGTGTACTGCCTCACTTGCTCCATACTTACCGTACCACTTTACGCTCTCTCCTCTACTCTCTCACCTCTACCAGTCCATAGTCACTCTACTGGTTATTGTATACCGTTATTACTGATACTTAGACTGGTACGAAGACCACTGGTGTAATAGTTTGAGACTCCATTTCAGTTTTCTATTTGAATAATTACCCTAGTATAGTATACCCCAGTTTGATAGTACCCCAGTTTGATAGTACCCCAGTTTGATAGTACCCCAGTTTGATAGTACCCTACTCTAGTAATACCCTACTTTAGTATATCCCAGTTTTGTAGTACCCCAGTATACCCAAGTATAGTACTGGGAATGGTAATATTCTATATTGCAGCACTACTGTATTGCTCAACTAGTTTCTGTACTGGTGGTCTAGCGGTACTAATGTTATTACCGGTACATTACAGTAGAGTATTTAACATTGTACTAAAACTAGGCCAGTGTTACTGAACCACATTCGGTCTGAAACTTAACAGGTATGTATGTCTCACTACTACACTGTAGTGGTACTCTAGTGGTACTTTAGTGGTACTCTAGTGGTACTCCAGTGGCACGCAATCACTGTTGGAGTGCTCTGGTGTATTACAATTCTGATTGACTATGGGAAGTACTGAGTCAGAGTCCAGAACATACTCATTGGAGGAGCGAGACTTCGAAGGTCGACTTTTTATTGTGTTGTTTGGAGTTGTTTGGGGATTCTCAGATGGTCCATAGTCAGGTGAAATTCGACGACCCAAATTCGGGTCCATTTTCCAAAATCGTTACGTATTTAGGAAATGGAACTACCTGAAGACGTTATTTTTGGCTGTAACAATTGTATGGTCCTCTTTTCGGGTTGGTTTGGTGGAAGAAGGTGTTTATGAATTCAGTTAGATAGATCTCAACTCTGGCTCCCATGCAGAAGATGGCACCCACAAATTCCGCTCAGGGACTTAGTACAGCTCTTTTTGTGTTAGGGAAATTGGGGAAGGACTATCTCACGGTATGACGTCCGCAAGAATGGTGGTTCAATAGGAAGTCAGATGGGAGCTTACGCCCTTCTGAGTTCATTAACCCAAAGCATATCTTCTGACACTTATAGGGGTATACTGGTTGTGGAGTTTCTAGAAGTACTAGGCTACCAGAGGACCAGAGTACCAGTGGACCAGAGTACCAATTGTGCTATAGAGTCTAGAAGTACTTATGAGTGACTGACTAAATGTAGACTGACCACTAACCACGAACCACTAATCACGAACCACGAACCACGAACCACGAACCACTAACCACGAACCACGAACCACTAACCACTAACCACGAACCACGAACCACTAACCATGAACCACTAACCAATAATAATTGGTCACGACAACTTACTGGAATCCGTGTAAAGGCTATAATTGACTGGTTGACTGAGGAGCTTGGATTAGATAGTGGAACTCCAATGGTGGCTGACTAACTGAGGGACTAACGGAACATACTATTGAGTATGATGAGCTGATGAACTGATGAGCTAGTGAATTGATGAACTGATGAACTGATGAGCTGATGGACGTTTTGATGGACTTGGAATACTCACCTCTGTGACTATACTTCACTGACCTTAGCATAAGTTTAGTGTGGACTAGACGGTAGTACGGGCTCCAATGACTGGAAGTATTTCTGGTATGGATTCACTCTCGACACATTCCATCTACTTCTGGGCTGGATATACTCTCTTTCAGGAGTTATAAGTAAGTTCTTTAAGTTCATTCAGAATACCGAAGGATTGGAATGGAAGGAGAGTGGAGTATCATAGTGCGGAAGTAAAGTAAGAGACCAAAAGAGGGGGGTATGGCTAGACAGGTCCGGAAGAAGGGTGGTGAAGAAGAAAGGACTAGAGTTTAAACAGAATAACAATAATATCAATAGAATACTGAGTTTATGGAAATCCATCTATAGTGGTTATTTGGGCTCGGAGCCAAAGAATATACTGACTAACAAAACAAAATGAAGGACTGTTAACTCCAAGGCCCAGAAGAAACCAACATATAAGGACAGTACAATTTAGAACATGTGGAAAAACTACTAATTTGTTTCATTCCATTTTTTTTTATATTTTCTGTATTTCTCTATTTCTGTATTTCTCTATTCAGCATATCTATGGTTCCATACTTAACGCGTGAGGGACTGAGCAGAACTATAACCAAGCCCCACACACAAGAAATGAAAATATAAACCGATTAATTGACTCAACAAAATTTCCATTGAGTGAATTCCAGAGTTTTCACTGTTTGTTGTTTTTTTTTTCTCGTTGTGGGGGTGGCACCAGTGGGGAGCGATCATGTGACGTGGGTATATATTGACATTGTCCGTAACTTTTCCTGAGCCAAACTCCGGGTCGTATTTTTTATTTGACTGTGGACTTGAGTAAAGGATGGCACAATAGGAGGATGGAAAGGAGACAGTAACTGGGTGGAAAGAGACAGTAACTGGGTGGAAGGAGACAGTAACTGGATGGAAAGGAGACAATAACTGGATGGAAAGGAGACAATAACTGGATGGAAAGGAGACAACGTAGGACACGGAAAGGGACAGAAAAAGACAGAAAGGGACACAAGCAAATTGGCCACGGAAAATGCCGATGCCAAAATGTAACGTCAAATGTACAAGGGCTAAAGCGACCTGCAACATTCAATCAAGTTACGAGACGTAGTCGGTGTTATCTCCCTAACAACCAAATACCAAAGTCACTTAAACCTGTATAAACCTCGGGAATGTCCTCTCCCCTCTTTACAATCTCCTTGTGTACAATCTCCTCGTATGCAACCTCCTCATGAGGTACACACTATTATGTCCCCGGCTGTTCTGTACTAGCTGTCATATTATCTCTCTCCATAACTCTGGATATAGTGTATTCTTGGATGTTGGTTATGATAATAAAGTCCAATGACAATAAAAGCACCTTATACTTAACACATTCAAGTCCACATAATATGATCCAGCTTTTCAAGAATGTATTTCTAAATCTGTATTCATAAGTCTTATGTAACTCGGTAACTCTAGGGTTAAGCCCGTTATTAAGCCCGTTAGTCTTATACAGACTAAGTCTATGATTGACTCAATGACTAAATCACTAAAGTTTTGATATGAATTTGTATATGAATGAGGAAGATATTTCTTATCATTGGTTTATTGGTTTATTTGTTTTGTTTGAGTTTTGGACATGTCTCATTGGTCAAAAAGTGAGTACTTAGAGCTCATATTGAACGAAAAAAAAAAAAAAAAAAAAAAAAAAGAAGAAGAACTAACAACGACCACTATTTTGAGGACACGACACTTTTTATTAGATGAGTAAAAGTAATACAGTGGTTTGGTGACATGGATTAGTTATTTTTTTTTTATTCTTTTGTATATGAATAATCTATATGGTGGTTATGGCTAATGATATAATGAATACTAGGATCTATGGGCAATACACTTCCTTATATTATTGTCACAATTGATAACACCAGTTATAATAAATCGTAGTAAGCTTTTGTAGACTCCATAAAAACTGTAATGGGAACATAGAGTCCATAGAAACTGTGATATGACCATAGAATCCGTATCAACAATGATATGACCATAGAAATTAGGACCCCAATGCATAGTCTTCAGTCGTAAATAACCAACCAATCCTTCATGACTAATCTTTCGTAACTTCATTTTTCTTGACTAATCTGACTTGATTAGACTGAGTGGATACCATAGACTCTTTTCTATATGGAAGCTATCCCTATCTAGGGACTTCAAGTACTTGATTCTGTGTAGTGTCAAAGATATAGGATGCTGGAGAGAAGTGATTTTGGGTTGGGTGACCTAGACCATCATTCTTGATATTGATTCATAATCGGAACCCAGGAAATAATCAACCTTGGTTAAAATTAGAACTGGAAATGGGTAATTTGGAGACCCTTATTTATGCGTGGGATGGAATTCTGAGAATTGTGTATTTCGGGATCTTTGGAATATTATTTGGGGGTTCTGAATCTCAAGCCTTTGGTGACTTTGGTATATGGTCGGTGTTGTATTGGAAATAAAAGCTTCTGACTCTTTTAGTGTAGCAGTAAAGATATAGTACTATGGGAAGATTGGATTTTGAACCTCACTTATCACCACCCACAATAATATAGCCTCACATTTCAGGACCCACAAGAATATAGTTTCACGTTTCAGGACCCACGATAATATAGCCTCACATTTCATTACCCACAATTATACAGCCTCACATTTCATTACCCACAATTTTATAGCCTCAAATTTCATCACCCACAATTATAATCTCCTGCTATGCCTTATTCCAGTTTTTGGTGGTTGACGAGCTTGAAGCTTCAACACATCTGTACTTAGACTCTGTATTTCCTTAGTAGAGTCATATTACCTGGCCATAATTGAGGCTCTTTAGACATTCGTGATGAAATCCCTTATACTCCACAGCTCATTCTCTATGTATCAGGAACACACTAATCAAAGATACGTATATGTCTATGATTGGTTGATCTTTCTGGTAATAGCGTATTCTGGTAATGTATGCTTAGTCTGATCATCAAAAAGCTGTTGGTTCCTGTATTATTGATCTTCAATGTATATAGGTAACAGTGGATGACTGACCATAGCCGTAGGATGAGTAGCCATAGTGTGAAGCTGTAGTGAGTAGCCATAGTGTGTAGCTGTAGTGTGTATCCATAGTGTGTATCCATAGTGTGTATCCATAGTGTGTATCCATAGTGTGTATCCATAGTGTGTATCCATAGTGTGTATCCATAGTCTGAGTAGCCATAGTGTGTAGCTGTATATTAGTGGCCCAGTTTCAGTACCAGTTTGACGTACACTGATAATTTAAAAGGACCAACAGTAAATGTTTGGCTAGCTAGTCTGAGTTCCCAGTAAAACCTAGACCATTAGCTATTGATCAGCATGGACAAACCAGACCCCTAAACAAATTATGGACTGAATAGATTATGGACTGAACAAATTGTGGAATGAACAAATTGTGGACTGAATGGATTATGGACTGAACAGATTCTTAACTCAACAACTAAATAGCTTCAGTGGATATAGACTAGATAGACTATAGACCATAAAAAAGTTTGACCACATAGCTAGGCGACTAAGCATAGACTAGACTGATTATAGAAAAGACACTCAAGACAACGTAGATAAGTAAGCATAGACTAAATGGACCTGATAGGGTAAATAACTAATAAACTAAGCTTGGACTAGATACCAGAATGAGACTAAATAGGTAGATTATTGAACGTAGATTAAGCAGACCAAATCATTACTTAGACTATCATGTCACAAATACTATAGACAGAATATTCAGACCTGGAGTACTACCATCTAATCATAAGCTAAACTAGGGTATAGACTAAACTGGGATATAGACTAAACTGGGATATAGACTAAACAGGAACATAAACTGAACTAGGACGTAGACTAAACGGGAATATAAACTAAACAGGGATATAGACTAAACGGGAACATAAACTAAACTGGGATATAGACTAAACGGGAACATAAACTAAACTGGGATTTAGACTAAACTCGGGGGACACACTAAGGACAATTGGAAAGTAGGTACTAGCGTAGGAAGGATGGAAGGAGGCAGAGAGAGAAGACACGGTGATATCATGTAAGGCTACGTATAGTGGTATAAATAAATAATGAGGCCCAATGTTATTGTCTCAGCCTTTGTGGGCCAAACATCAATAGCGGTGGCCGTCTATTTATCGCGAGGATTATGGGAATAATACCGATATCACCGATATTTTTTGCCCGCCGGTTGTATTGTTAACAATGCCGGTAATAATGGCTCCAAAGAAATGCCTACTCCGAACCCCAAACACCAAGCTGACTTGGTTCAACTAAGATTATAACTGGTGACTGCTAAAAGTGCTGGTAATATGTTGTAGGTTTACTGTGTTTTTTCTTGGCCTCTAATAACTGATTTGGCTGGTTACTGTTTACTGTTTACTGGTTATTGGCTATTAATAATTATGGGCTGGTAATTTGTGGATATTTTTTTTTTTGGGTGGGGAGGGGGTGGCGGGGTATTAATTGGAACGGGGCTGAGTTTGTTGGTTGTAATGTAGCTGTTGTAATGTAAACTTAAGATTGGGTGTACATTTCGGTAGTACAGTACTATTACCAGACCGTGAGATTGAGATTGAGATTGAGTGAATATGTGTGTGTGTGTGTGTGTGAGTTTTTTTTTTTTTTTTTTTTTTGGCTTCCTCGGATATATTTACCTATGATTACTGTAAAGCCATGTAAACCCTTTCAAGCCCGGTAAAGTCTATAGGGTCTGTAGTTTCAGTAGACGCCGGAGACCTGTATCGGCTATTTTGCTAAGCTGTGAAGCGGATGGCATCCCTCCGACACTGAGAATTTGGCCGGTAAGCCAGCACCACTCTACATGTCGCAAATATCCATAATGTGAAGATAAAATGAAAATATGTAAAGAGGGAAAAAAGGAAAAAAAAAAAAAATGAATACATATTACAATATGAATGATAATTATCACAATATGGCCCCCCGAGCATTATTCAGAGTATTAATCAGATCATTAATCAGAGCATTATTAACAGTATTATTCCGAGCATTATTCAGGTATGTACAATTAACCAATAAGGGAAGTGGCATTAGCGATTTTGCATTGGTTGTGTTTTGCGAAGGGCCGTTCCGCATATTTCGGTAATTTCTCCCCTATCGTTGACCTCTGGTGTCCGGGTTAAATGTACTGAATGCTATAATGTACAGAAAAGTCACAGACATTTTAGTACAGAAATGCACAGCAAGAATGCAGTTTCTAATACAGAATTCAATACAGATACAGATACAGATACGGATTTAAGATACAGTTACAGTTACAGTTATAGATTTAAGATACAACTACAGTTACAGTTGCAGATATAACAGAACAGATATAACAGAACACATACAAATATACCATGGTAAGAGAATTACAGATTATGGTATACCGAAATACATACCGACGGGGATAACTTCAGAGGTACTGATTACTGTTTGAATAAAGCCACAGAAGAATGGAATATAGATATCCAGAGGCATCAGAAGAAACCGAGCCACCTCCAAAAGACACAGTGTGAAATCACTATTTACAGTTAAGGAATAGCGTTCTGAGAATACCCACAGAATCCATAGAAGTACAGACCTAGAGAAAGATAGGTTTACCAGACTGAATGGAATACAGAAAGGCACAATAATACCAGACTAAAATTGAAACCCTATGGAATGTGCAATCTTGAGACTGCTACTGAACAGACTCTGATATACCAGAGTAATAGGTATACAGAAAATCAGAGACACTAAACTGTTGAAAAACAGACCGAGGAATGGTATCAGGGATGGAATCAGGGAAGGAGGAATATCACCAATCAAATCTTCCAGATATGTTTCTATACTGAAAAAACAAAAACACAATCAGAATACCCTCAAGTCCAAATTCATACCCTTATACATATACATATTCTGGAGTTCAGCTGTTCAATATGATTGATGTTACAGACTAAAGTTCGAATTCCACCCTAATAGGTTTTTATTACCTAGTCTTTTAATTATAACTTGTGTAGTACTCGTATAGTGTAGTACTCGTAGTTCAAACCCCAAACCAGGCGATTTCAGTAAATATTGTCTACAGTCCAAAAGGTGGGTATTTTTTAAAAACCAGACCCTTGGAATATTCTCTTTATTTATTTCTTTTGCTTGATATTTTTCCTGTTCTCTTCTTCTTGGCGGGATTATAGTGTGCTGTTGGATCCAGGTTACGGCGTATTGAGTACTCTGTTCCTGGTACCATGGTACTAAATATACACATGAACTCCAGGTCTCCAATCACTCTATTGGCTCTATAGAATATGTTTCCTATGAGACCACCACTCATAAATAGTCACTGCCACTAAATATAGACTACTCACTGCCACTAAATATAGACTACTTACTGCCACTTAATATAGATTACTCACTGCCATTAAGTATAGACCACTCACTGCCACAAAGTATAGACTACTCACTGCCACTAAGTATAGACTACTCAATTATGGATTACTCAATGCCACACATTATGGAATGGTACTAGTATGATTGCAGTGGGGAAGATAGACCAGGTTTCGATAACCTCAAGTCAAAAGCATATATCTATATCTATATCTATCTCTATATCTATATCTATGGAGTTAAGGCAGTGGATATGGAGGAGTAGCCACGTTTTCAGGGAGTATTAAATTAATTTCGGGGATGGTGGGATACAAGCACAACTCAACGCATCACAAGTCAACGCATAACAAGTCAAAGCATCATAACTCAAGGGTTGGATACTTATTGGATCCAATGGAATTTAAAGAAACACTTGAGGATAGGTTTGGATGACTGAGGGAAAAGAAATGAATGGTATTTGAAGGTATTTCTGTAGTGGATTGTGTTTTTTTTTTTGTGTGGTTTTTTATGTTTAAGTGGGCGTTTTAAACCTTTTTTGTATTCCGTTTGGTCCTATTGCACCGAGACCATTTTTGCCTGGCTGACTTTAGACCTCTCATACTCACTATACTACCCACTATTAATATTACTACTGACTATATACTCATTCTATCTTAGTGTTACAGGCTTTAACTTACTACTAGGGCCATTACTTATTAAAATAGGCTACTCATTATAGACTTCTGTTGGGGCTATTTGTATTACCATTGAGCATTACCATTGAGCACTACCATTGAGGTTACACTATCCTATTATTATTAGGACCATTATTAATACTACTACTACTACTACTACTACTACTACTACTACTACTACTACTACTATTAGGAAAACAACTATTAGAAATACTTACTGGTACTGAAATGACAGACTTTGATACACTCTATGCTATTACTATTACTACAATTATTACTACTACTACCAGGACTAATTCTGGTGATACCACCACTACAACCACCACGATAACCACTACAACTACCCATTACTCACTATTTACTGGGCAAACCACCAGCAGTCGAAACACCATTACTGAGATTGTGTTTGAACCACATTAAATTAGACTCATGTTTACCAATCATCCGAAGTCATCATGTATATGAACTTAGACTCCGCTTTATGAGTTTAGACTCCAGTTTATGAACCTAGATTCTGGTTTATGAATTCATGAAGGTCTATGAATTTGGTCAGGTCTATGAATTCAGACTCAGATCTACCCATATTTTGGTTTAGTTTGTATGGAGTCGGTATATATAGTGAGTTTGTTCGGATTCCTGGTTAAGTGATGAATACTCTTTCCGAGAACCTTTTTGTCTTTGGACTTTTGTCCATGGTCTTTTGCTTGACTGATTCTTATTCGTTGTGGTCTATTTTAAACCCCAGTCAAAGTCGTCTATTGGTGAACCCAATCGTTTGTTCTCGTTTGGTCTCGTTTGTTTTCTCGATTTATAAGAGTTGGTGATACTCGGGAGACTTTGTCAGTCTGGGTTTGTGTTCGGCTTAGATATACCAGATGAGTTGATTCTGGCTGTACAATGCTATATATATATCTGTAAGTAGACTGTAAGTAGACTGTAAGTAGACTGTAAGTAGACTGTAAGTAGACTGTAAGTAGACTGTAAGTAGACTGTAAGTAGACTGTAAAAGCCCGTATTCAAACAGTTCAAAGTAAACTCCTTCAAAGTAAACTCCTTCAAAGTAAACTCAAGCAAGTCAGTTTCAGATTAGTCAAATCCAGGTTATTCATATTAAACTTATGAATATTTCATGACCAATAGACTGGGGAATTCAATTCTTAGACATTGGACTGATTAAAACGGGCCGGGTATTCTGGAGATGACATGGAAAAGCCTAGAAGTAGTATATGAATCAACCTGGAATTGATTAGCCGAGACATATATTTACGCTCCGAAAAGACATATAACAAATCTTGAGCCGGCACATGAATCTAATGGAATTGACAAAGACAAAGATCACCTTAATTTAGATGTGGATGGAAGTTTGGATTTGGACTCATATCTCTTGAAAGTGTATGGAGTATGAAATTGTATGGAGTATGAAAGTGTATGGAGTATTATTGTTCGGTGTATTATATTGGGAGTTCGCTTTTTGGAAATGAAAAAAAGAACAAAAGAAAAAAAGTGTTATTATATAAATATATGGACCAATAGATGAGCTCCGGTTAACGGGGAATCGTCTCTTGGTTAAAAGTGGATATTATTTTTTTTGTTTATGGAGTAGTTAACATTGAGTAGGAATTATTGCTCAACATTCGGTTTCTAAGGACCTTAATAGGAGATTTAGAAAATGGTGGAAATGGGGAAATTGGTGGAATTGGTAGTAGGTGGAATTGGTGGGTTTAGGGGAAATGGTGGAAATAGGGAACGGGTGGGATGGGGAACATTATAATAATATTGACCATTTAATGACATCCTTTTCTCCACCACCCCCTCCCCCCCCAAAGAAAAAAAAATAACAAAACCTGGATTCTTTCCATATATATGACCTTTCTCTTTTTTTTTTGTTTCTTTCTTTTTTTTCCAACCTACGTTTTTCTTCCCAGACCACCTTAATTCCATATTCACATTACGATTCAGCAGGATATTCTATATTATTTGGTCTATTGCATACGACTAAGGTTGTGGGAGGAAATCATGAGAAGCACCTTACTACCAGTGTCTCTCTCTCAATACTCATACGCAACATTTATGAATCATGATCCTTTACTATGACTCTCTGAAAGGCTAATGCTAATTAAGAGTTGATAAGTTCAAAATTGTTTTTTTTTTTTGGCCACCTTCTTTTTGGTCCTCCTCCAAATCTTAGCTTACCTCCTTCATGGTCTGAGAAATATAGACCTACTGGTTGACCTAGCATTTCAGACCTTAAAGTATGTACAATGAGAATATATTGTGGGACGTTTCAGAAGGTTTCCAAGGCTTCCGGTACTTACATTTCACCCAGAAACAAACTCCTTTTTCTGGTATACTTTATATATATTGGATATGGACTTAAAAGGTTGTGGACTTAAAAGGTTGTGGATTTTAAAGGGTATGGATTTAAAAGGGTATGGATTTAAAAGGGTATGGATTTAAAAGGGTATGGATTTAAAAGGTTGTGGACTTGAAAGGTTTGGGACTTAGAAGGTTATGGAATTAAAAGGATTTGGACTTAAAAGGGATATCCGCCTTGGAATATATATAGTAGACATAAGCCCCAACTTGAATATTTGAAAGGTGTCCGAACGGAAATTTCTAATGGCCATAATAGAAACTTGTCTCTTTAAATTCCATATTGGTCAAATGGCCCATAATTTTTTAAATCTCCCTTGACTTCTTTTTGTTTCTAGACTACCTCACTATACATGGTAAATTGGACATACATGGTAAATTGGACCACAGTAAGGTATAGATTTCGTAGTATAACTATAACACAGCCCGGCTTCCCAGAACTATGCCAAGCACTTGGAAGGAAATATTCACGCATGGTGTGTTTGAATACCGGCGTTTTCCGGGGTGTTTTAGTCGCTGGGCGTGGACAGAGCCGGAGTTGTACCGTGTATATGCGTATATTATGGTCGTCTACCGTTTGTTGCGTACATTGTACCGATATCTCCTCTGGGCCCGATATCTCCTTGGCCGATAAATCCTGGGTCAAGCCATCACGAAGACTTGGCAAAGGAGAATGGTCCAATTTCTACTCGTTAAACTGTTTGGAGGATGGTGCTTGGTCGGTATGTGGTCTGAGGCGTATATACGGGCCGATATCTCCACCAGCTATTGTTACAAAAGACTATTTGGTAAGAGATTGAAAACAAAAAAAAACTCAAGAAAAACGCCTATTTCATGCAGAAAACTTTCTAAATACGTATTACTGTGGAACTCTTCGAGACGAGCCCCAAAATATACCTACTGATCAAGTACAGGACGTACAGATGAATAGTTCAGTTGTAAATTGAAGAATAAAGTTTGATTGAGGGATTGGATTTCTTTTTTTTTTTTTAATAATTTACTTCTATCTGCTTAGCAAGGGACGTTTTTTTATATATCCTAGTGAAATGAAAAATATACTACGGACGATTGGTAACGTTAAGTCTAATTTTGAAGAGAGTATTTCAAGATTGGTGCGCTGTGTGCAGGATGTTTTGGGGTAGCCCCAGTTCTTTTTGGGGAAACTTCGTCAACGGTGATAGTCAAAAGTTTCAAGTAAAAAAAAAAAAACCAAAAACCTTTTAATCCATTTTAAAACAGTTCCTAAAACCCATTACAAAACACTACTTCATCTATATCCAATATATCTAACCAGGATCGTCCACCAAAGTCTACTACAGTATGTAGATAATTATTATTACACCATTTTTCCACCCAAAAACTTTGCACAGAACTCCAAACACTCCCTAAAAGTTTTTTATAAGGGATTGGGGGCTAAGAAAATCCATTTATGGCTATTGAAGTCATTCAGATGGTTTTTGTTTTTTTTTCCTGACATTATACCGGTTAAAACTCCTCCTACTACTGTAACCCTTTTTGATGAACCAGAGACCCAGAACATCTAAAGCTAAGTGTTTTCAAAATTCATATATTATTATGGATACAGCCAAAATTCATTAAGACGACCCAAAAAGATTTTTTTTTAAGTTATTCAATTTGTTTAAAGTGGTTCAAATTGGTGTCCATTTCCTGAATTGTCAAGTCCTCAAATCCTCAACAAATTTCAATAATACCTCCTACCATAATTTTGGAACATGAGTTTTTCATGAATCCTTGAAACAATCATTTGATAGTCCATCCAAACTTATTCCAAAATCAATCATTCTTATTCTTAAAAATATGGTGTGTGCTTTAAACCTTTGAACTACTTATCCCTTATCGTCCATACATTTTTTAGGTAGGTAGGTATTTATTGTGAGTCACAAGTCTAGGGTGGTGATTTTTACAGCTACAATTTAGAGAGGTGTTTAAGAAAATAGTGATTAATCTAATTTATATAAACCAATCGTTTTTTTAAAATATCTTTGAATAATTTACTTTGTCGTGTGTTCATAATTGTGCTTTTACTATATAAGTCATATTCGCACTTCTTCCTAGTTTGCTTATTTGATCAACAATATAAAGAATCGATAAGATTACGATTGGATCTGGATTACACATAGATAGATAAGATGATATTATAGAAATTGAGTTTTTTTTACTGGGTATGGATCGGTACTTCTGTGAACCGTTTGGAATGAGTATTGGTGGTGGAGGGTCACGTGATATGCACTATAGGCTTCCCCCCCAAAAAAAAGTCCGAACCCAAATACCAAATACCAAAGTTACAGGTACTCTACTAAAAACAACATAATCAATTCAATTACAAAGATCCCTTAACCTCTCTTCTCATTATATTTCTTCGTGGTCAATTTGGGTGTGCTACTCAATCATTTAATAGGGTAATTCTAGGCACTAAAAGCATGGCCAAATGGACGAAAAAAAGAGACCAGGAAAAAAGGACACCTACACTTTGAGAACAACTTCAACATCAAAAATTAGTTGCAATAGTAACAACAACAATTAATGGGATTCTGGTTATCAAAAAAAAAAAAAAAGAAATACGATTTTGTGTGTATATATATTTATATACCAATATGGTGAGGTACTGGTATACAGTGTTTTTCAAAAGTATTCAAACCAGTGCGACACATGTTTTCAAACCATACTAGCTAAATTAAATTAACCAATACACATATTAGAACCCCCAAATAATGCAACTAGTTAGTATTCATGGTTCATCCCTAATTGATCCTTGATTACTACTACAATAGTCCCTAAAATAGTAAATCATAATATGAGGCAATTTCCAGATTCAGCATATAAGTTTTCACAATATTGATTATATTTCTTCTATCAATGAAAGTTGATGTGAATCAGTAATTTGTAATTTGTAATTTGTAATTTGTAATTTGTAATTTGTAATTTGAAATTTGTAATTTGTAATTTGTAATTTGTAATTTGTAATTTGTAATTTGTCACTTGTAATTTGTAATTTGTAATTTGTAATTTGTCACTTGTCACTTGTCATTGTCTTTTGGTTTGAAAAACTAGGTGAAGGTGTATAAAACCTTTTGAATTATTGGTACGATTAATTTTGCTAGTGTGGTTCGAAACATGATATCGCACTAGTTTGAACCATTCTGGTGCACTAGTTTAAACCATCCTGTCGCACTACTCTAAACCATTCTGTCGCACTGGTTTAATTAGTTTTGAAGAACACTGTGAATAGGATTGTCAAGATCAAAAAAAAAAAGAAACGGTTATAATTAAACCGTTTTTGATTCTATAAAAAATGAAAGGAAAACGTAAAAGAAAAAGAAAAATCCTATTTCGTATGGATATGTATATACAGTCGTTTTCAAAACTATTCAAACCAATAATTCAATATGGTTCGTACCCATTCACACAGACTTTCAAACAAAATGTGGTACGGTTTCACACCAACTTCCATACATTGAAGAATTCAATATTCTAAAAGCTCTTAAATCTGGAGATTGCCTCATATTATGATTTACTATTTTTGGGGAATGTTGTAGTACCAATCAAGGGTCAAACCAGGACGGAACATGAACTGGTTTCCTATTTTTTTTACTTGGGGGTGGTGGGTTATGTGCATTAGTTTGTTTAATTTTGTTAATGTGGTTTGAATGATTTTGAAAAAAAGGACTATATACAGTCTCTTTGAATAGTATTCAAAGCAATGGGACAATATGGTTCAAACCAGACTGAGGCTAGCAAAATTAAGCAGAATAAATAATCAGGCACGCTTTAATAAGTTATACTAACCAAAACAATACTACTACTACTACTACTACTACTACTATTACTGTGTATATTAGCCACCAAGGCTAATACCACTAACCAAATAAAGAGGTAAATGTCAGACCCACCATGGGTAGGGATCTACCTATGGGGATAATATGAAACATCTCTGCCTGATACAATGGCTATTGTTTTTTAGTTTCCTATTCAGACTTCTACTCCGCCTCATTGTACGGAGAAGTAGAATCAGCTGAGGTGATTAAAACAATGATCGCTAAGGAGTTGTTCCGTAGCGATCTAGATTCTTGAAAACACTAAAAAAGCAGCTCCGATTCCTCGCTTGAGGAATCATCAACGAATAAAGATAACTTAGTACTTAACGTTACAACAAGAATCTAACAGTAAAGGGGGCTCTGCATAATCAATGTTTTCAACTTATGTTTCAGTATACATATTGATACTATAGGGATAACTAAGTTTTTTTTTTGGCCCTTCCCTTGCATATATCCAAAAAAAATTCATTCAAAATTAACACTAATGTTATTTTATACCATGATAAATTCATAGAATAGTGGATCCTTAAATGTCCAAACACTTGTAATGGATTAAAGGCAACTTAGACTACTAGTAACTGTTTCAATGGGAGTACTATCAATAGTAAAGTCCATAATAGTAGTATAATGATAAATTCTTTATTCTCCCCTTAACAATTTATACGTACTGGAAGCCCCAAGTTGAGTATCATTCGGTGAAAAACTGGAGATATTGGTGCTCCTGATGTTGAAGCTTCCTGTAGATAAGATGGATGGTCCTGCACACACACTATAAAAAAACGATTCGTAGTTTACGACGTAGTTTACGACTTGAAAAAAAACAAAAACTGTATTTATGAAAAACAAAAAAACTATAAGTTTTCGAATTGTTTGGTTATTTGATTTTGCTTCAGTTTGGTTTCAAACATTTTGTCCCGCTGTTTTTATTTTTTAAATAGTTTTGAAAAACTCTGTATACCAATATTAGGGGTAATAGTCTAACCTTATTTGATCTGGATAGACTGACTTGAATTGACTTGACTTGAATTGACTTGACTTGACATAACCTGAACTGAACTGAACTGAACTGAACTGAATTGACCTGACCTGACTTGACTGACCTGTGAATAGTGGCAGTAGTTGCAGGAAGGAAAATAAAGGTGGTGAATAAAGAGAAGCCATAACGTCACGTGCCTGATGAACCAAAAAAATAAAAAATAAAAAAAATAAAAAAAAGGACCCTCACGTGCAAACTACACAACAATGGCGCCACTTTTGGTGACAAGAAGTATGCAAGTGAAGAAGTGAAGGCTTGGTAAGCACCACGATTTTTTTTCCTTTTTTTTTTTTCTCTCTTATTTTTTTTTTCTCTCTTATTATTATTTTTTATGAGCAAAATGAGCAAATTTCTATCCTACAAGTCTAACCACCAGAATGGTCTGGGCCGGACTGCAGATACTCCAGCATATACTCAAGCAGGTACTCAAGTAGATACTTTAGCAGATACGCAAGTAGATACTTTAGCAGATACGCAAGTAGATACTACAGCAGCTTCCCACCACTATGAGCTTTTTATCCCAATACGAGCATGCTTAATATAGATTTATCAGAGACAAAAAATGTATGGAACCATTTACAGAAAATTATTGCTACTATTATTATTACCAGTACTATTATTTTTATTACCAGTACTATTATTTTTATTACTACTATTTTTATTACTACTACTATTATTATTACTACTATTTTTTTCCTTATTAGTAATAAAAATATTACTAATACTATTATTACTAATACTACTATTAATATTATTTCATTTGTTTTATGTTCGTTTCTTTTTTTTTTTTTTTTTTTTTTTTGCCTTTGGTTATCTGGGGAGAAAATATGGTTGCGTAAGGGAGAGGAGGAGGGGGGAGGGGGGAGGGGAGGACTTGGGGATACAATATGTGGACAAAGAAAGGGGAAAAATATCCACCCATAGTGAGCTTGTCTGCAGTCCCCGATACATACATAATGAATGTGAATGTGGATGCTTAACTCCATTTTGATCGAAAAAAATTTTTGATCTAAAATATCTATTATATGCGTTTATTCGGCAGTATATGCCTTAAAACGTTTGGGGTGGGGTATGAGTATATAACAATACTTTTTGGTTGTGAACCTTGATGATTCTGGTTACGAGCACTGCATCTCGTTGGTTTCCTTCATTCTCGGTTTTGCTGCACTGCTACTTTACCCTTTTGATAAAACCTTTACGACTCTCTTCCTGGCCCCTGGCCGCGTCTCTGATTATTTATCCACTTTAGGAATGTAGACCTCTGATTCTCCAGTACTTTGCCATTCTCCAGTACTTTGCCATTCTGCCATTTTGCCATTCCGCTACACTCCGTCTCTCCGGAATTGTATGACTCCGGTTATGAGCACTTTTCATCTCCATCTTTCGGTAATCTCCCTTTGTTTGCATTCCATTCGAAAGAATAGGAAAAGAAAGAATAGGAAAAGAAAGAATAGGCAAAAAAAGATATTTCCTGGATTCTCAAGGCAAGTATTAGCTGCCGTTGGCTATGACACTTCATAGACTCTAGGTCTCTGGTTAAAAGCACCATATCAGTTTCCTGGTTATGACCACGGCATCATTACCTTGGGTTACCACGACTCTTCGTTTGACTCGTACTATGCAGTATAGTCACCATTCTCTCCTCCATTTCATTATTCTCTCCACCTCACACTTTTGGTTCCACAATTATCGTTCTGCTAACGTCAAAACACATTCATGAACCTCTGCTAATTCTTGTGGATACTTCTATTACCAACAAAGGTGAAAGTATTAACTGATGATTCGCTTCAATAGAAATGAATTAGTCAATTCAAAAGTTTCGGCATAAAGGAAAAAAAAAGCAATGAAACAAAGGACTTCACCGATCCTGTATAGATCAGTTTGACATGAGAATGTTCGTTGGTATTGTGTTGCCCACAATGAGTGTAATGAGGAGTACCTAAGGTAAAATTGGAGTCGGTGTGTTTAGGCTTCTATAGTATATGCTCAACAATACCCTTTTAAAAGGTAAAGATACACGCGCAATTAGCCAGTACTTCAGTAATCCCTAAGTTTGGCCAATAGAACATCTTGATTTTGGCCCAGTACATTATAGCAAACTATTATAGTACAGTATGCCATCGTAGTAAGTAAATTTCAGTTTTCTTGTTTGCTGACTGATATCATAAGCCCACCAATCTCTTTTGGAACGCTTCGATAGAGAAAGTCTCTTGACACGCTGACTCAATTGCTAATAGAGTACAGCTTCATTTCTGGTAATCAGATACTGTTTAAATCCGCAAAAGGAAATCAGTGATTTCATCGTGCACTTAAACACAGGAATCATTGGAATCTTTCATATATCAAATTCCTCAAATAACAAGATCTTCATTTTCAATCTCTTCACATTATCACAATATTCTGGTTGATTTTCCTTAAACCCTCTTTATATCATCAATCTCGGATAATGGAAATGATCAACATCAAATTTAGACTCGATTGCATTTGATGTTGACGTTTTTTTTGTTTTGTTTTGTTTTGCCATGGTCTCGGCAAGTCATCTTAAATTGTACCCTAATAGGAATGCAAGTTGGAAGCCATTTCCTTCCTAGGTCTTTCGAAAACAGGAACGCGTATTCTCCATAATATAGACTTCTTTTCAACTTGGGGGTCAAAAATACTAAGGTCTTGACATGAAGATATTGAACAATCAATCCATTCTCCAGAGAAAGAAATATTTGCTGTCATATGAACCACTATTTCTCCAAAGTGGGGCAGCAACAATCATTTATGGTCATTGGGGAATATAAGTATTTGGTATATCCTCCCGATTATGTCATATACTCTGGTCACTATGTTCATTCGCCGATCACCCCCCAAGGGACGAATCAGAGGTGCTTATATAGTTGTGCGCGAGGCTTAGCTCGACAACAATAGCGAGGAACGCAGGCCCAACATCGTACGATATTGGGTCGCAGCATCTTGAAGTGACCATTGTTAGGATTAGACAACATCGGCCCCAAAATATCTTAATAGGTAGGGCACTGCCTTTGGTGGATCTAACACTCCGTATGAAATATACTTGAATAATCAATGAGGACATCTCATATGTATGCAAGTGTCGTCTCACGAATTGTATTGGGGTTTGTTAAGCTGCGTCTGAAACCAGGTTTCGATCCAGATCCGGATGGATACTCATTTTGCCTATCTTCTTTCAGGTTCTTTCCTAGACTATAGATATTTTCACCACTTTACCACTTGGAAGTTCCAGGCTATTGTCGCACTGTTAGCAGGCGACTTAGGCACACTTATTTGCAGCACGGCTTTTCTGACACAGCAAGCTGGAGCTCGAAAGGGAACCAGGAATTTGGGAAACAATCCCAATGCGTTTTTCAACCGAATGTATGGGATCTAGAAAAAAGAACTCATGTAAACAGCAATCCCAAAAAAATATGGACTTGATTAAATATGGGGACCTCGCTCTTATATACCCCGGGAGCATGCAATCCTGCGCACACCTGAAACACATGTAGGTCAGATGCAGTATGGCCTCCATAGATACCTTAAATACCTTATCGCAACCACTTATTAGACGGTCTATGTAATGCACGTTTCAAGTATACCCTGGTCCTAATCTATAGTCTAGATTCTCGTATATAGTTCTGGTGGTTACTTATATGCAGATATGGCTTTTGTACACGTGTCAATTAACCCCCCCCTCCCCCTCCCCCACCCTAAATATATAAATACACAGGCTGTTGAACTGCACTATTACATTCCCAGTACCCACTTCCCAATTCCCCATTTGCTAGGTGAGGTATGACTTACCATGGACACACCTATGAAGGACATTTTTTACAGTGGACACGACTAGAAGAACATTGCTACAAGGGACATGGCTAGGACTGTATGGGGGCCTTTATAGAGTACCTTCTAATTTGAATGTGTTAGTTGCAGGACCCCAAGGTTCAATCTAGTCTTTGGGGTGTACGGGTTTATATACATATATAAAGTGTTTTTTTCTTTTTCTTTTGTGTATGGATGTGGATTTGTTTATTAGGGTTCGTGGAAATGGGGGTTGCCCTTTTTGGGTGGGTACAGGCCGTAAGAGTGAATTCGCAGCCTTTCAAAAGCGGGGTAGCGCGTGGCTGCAATTCTGGAGTCAGGGTATAAATAGGCCGTTCGCGCACCCGCTCCACCTCATACTTTATTTTCTCATGCTACTCTTAAATCCTTCACATTAATCAGGATCATTGAATTATGATAACTTTTGAATCAGAACTTTTGACTCAGATCTTTTTAAAGAGAACTTTTTCAATCAAAACGTTTTCCTAACTTTTTGGTTCATGACTCTTGACTTAAAATACTCATCTGGAATCACCAGGGGTTTGAGCCATACATATGAGTTATTAGACCCCTAATCTGAAGGGCTCTTGGAAAATACATTTTATTGAAGCCTATGCCATTTTTTTTTTTTTAATCTTGACAATGACCATTGTACGATGCCGTCCCAACGTCGTATCGTATGATCTTTTTTTTTTTGTTTTTTTTTTGTTTTTTTTTTTTTGTTGAGCCGAGATACTCAAGAACAATCACTGGGATTGTTAGCGTGCTGAGTTTTGCACGCACGCCAGCCCCCCAAAAAAAAAAAAGCGGGCAACTAATTAAGCGCAGGATGATATGGTACAACAAGGAACTTGATATTTTTTTTTTGAGTCTTTCAACTTAATTAAAGAAATAAAATTTGGTTATTGAATAGTTACGTGGCTCATTTTATTCATATAGTTTTCTACTTCATTGGTCAAGACTAAGAAGACCTTTAGTTTTTGATATAGAATATGGAATTAGAGGGAAGATAAATGAAGTCCAGAGAGAAATAGGGAGTATCTTATTTAAGGTATGTGGCATTATCTTGGGGGCAGTGGCTTACCTCTTGGGATATTTCGAGCTTAGCTTCACTGTCTATTGCTAGCAATTGACATTCTAGAACGTTACTCGTCTACCATTATATGAGTACCAGGAATGAACGTGGAGTCTTTCCGCTTGTACCTAGCAACAACCAGACCAGGCCATCCCACCATTAAATACATAAGTTGCTCGATTTTCCCCCATGAGCAATTTATCATAATTAAAACAGAGTCACTGAGGTAAAAAAAACATATAAGGCAGGTAAGCATATACAATACTAATACTTACTTCCCTTTGTTCTGGTGGAGAGGTTTTCAGTACCACGTTCCTCTCAAAGTTTTATAAGCCAGTCCAGTTCCTCTCTTGAGGAACCATCAACGAATATAAGAAGTCAGGCAAAAATGTATTGAAAGAATATAACACTACGCTTCATACTACTATTTACTACACTATACACTACACTATATACTACTACACTATATACTACCATGTATCAGTTAGAGGTGAAATTCTTAGATTCATTGAAGACTGACTACTGTACTGGAAAACATTTGTCAAGGACGTTTTCTTCAATCAAGAACGAAGGAACGAAAGAACGAAAGAACGAACGTTAGGGGATCGAATATGATCAGATACCATCGTAATATTAACCATCAACTATGTCTACTAGGGATCGGATGTTGAACAAAAATAATCATAATTCTCCACCCACTATCGTTGAGCCCTCAGATCTTTTGTTTCATCAGCCCAATCTCCACCATCCACAAAACTATCCTGACTATCGTAAGCATCTTTACGACCTACCACATCTTCCATTTCGACCTCATCTTTGTCCTCATCTTCGTCCTCATCTTCGTCCTCGTTGTATGCAACTCCATCCTCGGAAGAATAATACGTATATGGTCGAGACTCATGATGCATAACCGGAATTTTTGACCGAGGATCGATACTGGAAGTGTTAGATTCCGGTTACGTCAAGTACTCTGTTTACTATGTTCATTCGCCAATGGTTTCTCCGAAGAGGGAACCTGAGATATTTAAGTAACGAAAAGGGTGATGAGAATGCGCGATGAGATGACTGATCGGTCATTCGGTGCCCAAAGAAACGAGCAACAAGGGAAACGACTAACAAAGAAACGAGTAGTCAGTTTCGGTGGTGAATAACTGCCTAGTCAACTTTCGTAGGCTCTAAAAATACCGGTGGGTAGCGAGTCTACCCATGGCGGTTCCAACAGGAAGTATATTATTATTATTGTTCGTGGTATAGTAAACTATACTATTCAAAGGTTCATGGGGTACCCAAGAAATTGACTTTTCTCCTTCTTCAATAATTCACTTTCACTTCATTGGTCATATTTCCCTCTCTCCATTCAGTAAACCTGACTTTTGCACCCATGACTTTCTCTATAAGCAAGCCACCATCATGAATATAATGTTGAAAAACATCAATCAATGAGATGAAGAACCTTGTGGTGGAACGGAATACCGATCCATAATTGGCAAATTAATATTTGCTGCAAACACTGTTTGTTTTGACATCAACTACATTGTACTGAAATAGAGAACAATGGTCACTGTTCTGGTGAAGAAAGATTCCCCAAATATGAAATGGGGGCCATGTCCCTTTTTATTGTTTTAGTTCTTTAATCAAATATCAACTGCCTGAGGTATACCAAGATGCCTCCAACAACAAGATCCAAATAAAAGACCTCGTATGGATAATACTTCAATGAACACCGACACCTCTACTCCATCTACTCCTGAAGTAAACACTTTGGGTGAAGTGCTTACATATCTTGATGAGACTATGAGATCAGTGTCCTACAGTAAGATACATACTCTGGATGTATTGTCCTGGTTAATTAAGGGACCTCCTGAATCAGTAACGACAGTTGCTGAACTGGCGTTAAAGAATCTACAATAAAAAAGGTACTGCATATTGGGACTTCATAGTGTGACTTCATAGTGGAACTTCATAGTGTGACTTCATAGTGGAACTTCATAGTGGAACTGTTGAGAGTTACCGTATACTCTATCGTAAGTCGGAATTGTTATGGTATTGGATTCCAATAGCTCTCTTAAGTATGGTGCTTGGGGATTCATCTTAGGTCACTTATATTCGGCTCTAACTAGATATCAGTGAACTGTTCTCACAATCGATGCCGCTCAACCTAGAGCGGAATCCTCTCTATATATAGTTGGGTCCCTCGGGAGCCCTAAACCGCTTCCTCTCTCGTCCTTCTCTCCCACCTACATTGTCTTCAAAGAGAACGATGCCCCAGAGTTGGACACGAGCCCAACTAGGGCTGAACCAGAGACCAACAGGAACTTCATAGTGGGACTTCATAGTGGGACTCCTAAGAATGAGAATCAAGGGGTAAGCCTTAATGAATGATATGAATGAGAATTAAAGAGGATAATATGGTATCATACGGAATGATACCATAGTATAATATGGCGAAGTACACTAAGGAAAGGTACAATATGGGATACTACACTATGGGAAAATTGTGATACTATGGTACAGTATGACACAGTTTGAGACAGTATGGCACGATAATATAATATGGGGTTCTCTTTTTTATCAAAGGTTTTCAGATCTTTTATAGCTCTAATATTCCACTCTCCCTCCAAATTCTCTTGCTTCAAGATCTCCGTGAGGTCAATACTCTTGGCTGCCTCCAACTCACGAAGTTTGTCCTGAAATTCTTGCTGCTGTTCTTCTCTGGCCTTTTTTCTGGCCTCTATACGGGTTAGCCTATCCTGATCCTCATGGAACTTTATTGCCTTTTTCTTCCTCTCCACTTTCCGCTTGTGGAATCCAGTCAAGAACTCCTTCCGGGAATCCAGTCAAGAACTCCTTCCGAGAATCCTTGTCTACCTGATATACCAGTTAATGTATTAGATAATATACTTAATATACATACTCCCATGTTTCATTATTATTATAAGTATAAATCTAGTTTTAATTATTTATATTCTATAATAAACTGACCTAAGCTATAGTCGGATTGCTTTGGATTCTTTACGAAATGATATAACATCGTTCATTCTGTCATGTGTACAGCCATTGACGAATATATTTGGATTGCATAATTTTTATTATTTTAGACATACTTCAAAGTTGCTAGGAAGTCATTAGTGGGGGGGGGTGCAATCAATTATTTGACTCAGTCTTAATGAGCTTCTTATACAATCTTCCTCAAGTTGATCATACGAGCGAAAACTAACTTAACCTCACTTCAATAAATGGCTGTTGGCTGTGATAAAGTATCAACTACATAGGAAGACCATAAACCCAAAAGAACATGAATCATTTAAAGGAATTCTAAATTGTTCACTGATCATATACAAACGAACATTGGGCACCTTACGAAAAATCAAAGTTTTTTGGGTTCTGGGCGGGGAGTATTTCTGGAGGGAGTATTTCTGGGGGTATTTTGGTCGAAAGGCATTATGTTTCACTATTAATTTGTATAATGTGTTTTTCATAATGATTCAAACTAGTCTCCAGGTTTAAGAGCTCAGACTATTGAACTCTAATGAAATGAAAGTTAGTGTGAAACATAAAACATTACGTCATTTGGGTTTTGTAACACTGTATAAAGGAGAACAAACCTTTTTTGAGTTGTTGCTTTGTTTAATTTTGGTACTTGTGGTTCCAAACAGTTAGCCACCTGGTTTGAATTGTTTTGAAAAGCACTGTATAGTACAATTTTCTTTTTGTTTCTTATTTTTTTTTTTTTTTGGTGTTTTTTNAAAAATTTTTTTTTTTTTTTTTTTTTTTTTTTTTTTTTGGTGTTTTTTTTTTTTTGATTGTCTTCATTCATTCACTATAACTTATCTCGTTGCGGAAATGTGATAATATGGATCTGGAGGATAAAACATTATTAAGTTGGTGTAACTGAGAATCGAGGATTGAGATAATTGACATAGTTGGGACCGTTTAAAAAAAATTAAATATTAGCGCAGCCCGGTTTCGATCCGGGGGCATCAGGGTTATGAGCCCTGCGCGCTTCCACTGCGCCACTGCGCTTATATTGGTGTACGGATCTTGTGTGTTAGATATACAAACTAATATTTGCTTAAATGAATTTAGTCATTAAAATTAGGGTCTTTTTATTTCTAGGACTTCTATCCGTGACAGCTTTAAATAAATAAAAGGTTTAAGTTCGTATTTTTGAGAAAACGGAACTCCACTACTTAATCTTAAATACCTATAGACTAATAAAAATATAAAATCCCCCCGTCACACTGATCAGTTGAGGCCCTATTAATAGTAAGAATAGGAGGACCTCATATTTCAGGCCATCTCTTTCTCCTAAAAGAAAAGAGTGATTAAAATTGTAAATGTATTGGTTTTGGAGGGGGTTTGAGAGTGGTAAATTGGCTCGAACGCGGGGCCGACCGGTAATTACCGAAAACGGTAATTTCCCGGACCGATCTTAGGCATCCACTTCCATAGCTATACACCCCATTAGAAATTTTTGATTTGCTGTATAGACAATAATAACTCCAAAAATTCAACCTAAACAAAATTTAACTGATGGTACATACCTAAGGACCCATCTACCTGGTTGTATCCACACCTCTACATACCACTCTATTTACCCCTCTATTTACCCCTCTCTATATTAATTTGTATACCATTTTACATCACTCCATTACACTCTGTTAAGACCAGTATGATTTAAATAGAGTCAGTATTAATGAGTAGGCGGAGTATACAGACCAGATAGGAAATAGAATTACCGTGCGGTTCAAGAAATAAGTATCCAGACTTCCTTAAATAAAACTAGTCAACCCATAAAGGATACTAGAGACCAAAGATCACGCAAATAATTTGTCTAATATTGAAAAAAAAAAATTAGGTCATTGTTTCTGCAAGTTCCAGTTAACTTACAAGGGGCCTTTAGAAGCTTAAGACCCTTCTAAAATAAAACTAATTCTAACATACCTTTCTTCAAGAATTTCCTTTTTTTTTTTTTCTTAGTTTCAGCTTTCCTTTTTCCTGTATTTTATAATATTTTTATAACATATTTATTTTCAACGACCTTGTGTTTTTTTTGTTTTTTGGTTCCCAATATTTCTCAATTCCTTCTTCAAGGTGCGAAATGTTTAAATACTAATACAATGGTTTCGAAAATCATTCAAACCACACTAACAACTAAGAAAATTAAACAAACCAATACACATAATTCCCCCTCTCCCCCCCCTCACCAAAAACAAGGAAACTAGTTCATGTTCCATCCCGGTTTGACCCTTGATTGGTACTGCACTGCAAGACTCGTAAATATTGGTGTGCATACAGTGCTTTTTTTAACACTATTCAATTCACCGCGGCCCAAATGTCATTTATACTCTCTACTCTCTACTCTACCTAACCATAATCTGATCTACCTACTCTACCATACTCTATACCCTACCATACTCTATACCCTACCATACTCTATACTCTACTATACTGTATACTCTACTATAATCCACTCTTTTTTCTCACCACGCTCTACCATACTTTTTTCTCACTCTCAATACACTCACCATATTCTTTTTTCGCTATACTTTTTCGCTATACTTTTTCGCTATACTCTTTTTCTACACATTCTCCATACTCTCTTCTCACACTCTTACCATACTCCGCCAACTAATGTACGCACACCTTATTTTTATCCACCACCAAAAAACAATACTCCATTGCAACAAAGAATTTCCTATATAATAAATCCCTTCGTTTAATTTATTAATTCTCTTCGTCTAATTTAGACCACATTAAGCAAAATTAAACCACCCAATAGTTCAACAAATTATTGTTTTTGATACTTTATAAAAACTTCACATCACATAAACGGTTTATTTCAAATCCTTCATCGTTAACAATTTTCAAGTCTTAAGTGCAGTCTTTTTGAATACTATTCAAACTTGTGCGGCAATACGTTTCAAACCAGTGCGACAATATGTTTCAAACCAGACTAACAAAATTAAGCAGACCAATAATTAAGAAAGTATCGTACTTACGACTTAAAAATGGTGGTAAGGATCAAGGATTTGGAATAACCTGTTAATGTGAAATCTTTATTAAGTATTAAAACAGTAATTTGTCGAACTATTTGGTAGTTTAATTTTGCTTAGTGTGGTTTGAACTTTTGGTGTTGCAGATTTGAATCGTTTTGAAAAACACTATACGATACTTTGTCAATTATTGGTGTGCTTAATTTGGCTAATCTGGTTTGAAACATATTGTCGCACTGGTTTGAAGAGTAATGAGAAAGACTGTATGAGGTAATACTGCAGTTTTAAGATTATCAAAATATTGAATTCTTCAATGTATGAATGTTGGTGAAAACCTATATGTCATTTGATTTGAAAATCTGTGCAAAAGTGCTACGAACCTTTTTGGGTTATTGGTTTGAATAGTTTTGAAAAACACTGTATATAAGACAAAAAGTGTAAGCCATGATTCTCACTAATACACGAAATAATAAAACTACACAAATTAATAAAACTAGTCAATAATAAAACTAGTCAATGACAAAACTAGTCAATGACAAAATACTCAATAACAAAACTATTGAAATCATTTTCCCAGAACCTATTAGAAAAACTTACCAAAACGAGGACATGTCTATATGCCGAACCACGCCTATAATAAAAAAAAAATGGTCCCCGATCCCTATGGAAACTCATCAAGTAGAAACACAATTGACTACAAAATATACTTTCAATCTCAATCTATCAACAAAATGAATACTATGGAGATAAGACCAATTTCGTGTATTACTAGTATATATTTGAAATGTCATTAGAACATGTCTTCTAGTTTACTTTGAGAGTCCCTTTTTCAGACCCTCTAACATTTTCAAGTAGTGAACATTTTCAACTAATAGTCCCTCTTGTTCTTCTATTTAAATGACTTGACTATTATTGACCATTACTGATTTCAATTCATTCATTAGTATACGTTAATATACAGGAATATATCATTTTATTTTACAAGATTGAAAAGTCTTGAATGACGTGTGACAATAGTATCCTGCACTTAGTACATCCTCACTTAAACGCAAAGCATACAACTATAACATATCTACGTAATACTCCAGTTCCGTACCTGATAAGTACTCGATGACTAATTAGTCATATTCACGTTTTGACCCAAAATTCCACCTTTTCTAAATTAAAAAAAAAAAAAAAAATAATAAAAAAAAATTGGTTTCATTATGTGACCATAAAATCATGGTATTCTTGGATAGGATGAATTGTACATTGAATTAATAATGGATCCGACATTTTTCTACTCCATTAAATTTTTAGATCCTCAAAAAATATTCAAGAATGAATCAGGTATATTATCAAAAAGAGTCAGGTATATTATATATTTCTATCTACTGTATTACTGGAATTTCTGACTGCAAAACTAGTAACTAGTAACTACTCACTATTACCCACTAATTGGCTTTCATCTACTTAGTATATTTACTTGTGTTTTACTACTACTCTATACTACTACTCAATACTACTACTCAATACTACTACATCATAAACTATATTACAACACTATATGTTAGAACCACAATAGGTTAGAACCACAATAGGTCTACCTATAGATACATTATGTAGCCTATGATGTCCGAGTTGAGTAGTTTTTTGAGTAGTGTCTACTACAAATGCTGTGTTACGGGATTTGGCCGTCATGACATCTCGTGATTTGGTAGTCATAACATCTCGTGATTTGGTAGTCATGACATCTCGTGACTTGAAGGTTCTTTTCGAACATTCAAGAACAATACTTACTATTGTTCTGGTGGAGAAGGTTTCGGTTCCTTGTCTTGATGAACCATCAACGAATACAAGTTTAGCTCAACACTCGTTTTAAAAAACATAACACTATAGACTACACTACTATATAGTGTTTTTCTAAAATATTTAAACTAGCGGGGCAAACCGATTTATAACATACTATTCAAAATTAAACAAACCAATAGCTCAAAAAGACCTTCCAACCAAATGGCAAATGGTAAATGGCAAATGGAGGAATGTTTAGAACACCAACTTTCATTAGAGTTGAAGAATACAAGAATTCCGAAATCTTATTTCTTAATTTTGGGGGATTGCCTTATATGTACTACAATTAACTTGGGAGTATTGCAGTGTCAAATTAATCAAGAAGTCAAAACAGGACGGGACGGAACATGAACTGGGGGTTTCTTGCTGTCCTGTATCCAACAACTTGTTAGTGGGTGTATGAAAATGTTTTGAAGTAATGGTTTGTTTAATTTTGTTGAAGTGGGTTTAAACATTTTGTCGATCTCATTTGAACCATTCTATTTTCTTGGTTCGAAACACTTTGTAGAGCTGGTTTGAATAGTTTTGAAAATCACTCTATAATACACTAACTACTACATTATATACTACTCTAACTACTACACTATATACTACACTATATACTACACTATACTACTACACTATACTACATACTACTCTAACTACTACACTATATACTACACTAACTACTACACTAACTACTACACTAACTACTACACTAACTACTACACTATATACTACACTATATACTACACTATACTACTAACTATATACTACACTATACTACTACACTATACTACTAAACTATATACTACTCTATACTACTACACTACATACTACTACTCTATACTACTACACTACATACTACTACTCTATACTACTACACTACAAACTACTCTATGCTAATTGTTAGATCCTCCTTGTCAGGGCCTCTGGCCGATTGTTACCGTGACCATTGAAAACGCCGTATCCTGTAACGACCATCGTTGTATGAAGTACTATGATGGCTTCTTCATATATTCTAAACCAATCCTTACCATAGTTTTAGTAGAGACGATATAAACACCACGTTCCTCCCAAAGTTATGTAAGCCGTTTTGGATCCACTCTTTGAGGAACACTACATTTTAGACGAGAGGCAACAGAAGTGTATAGGCAGACAAATGTTGGTTGTGGTAATATAAATAGCTATAAGTATATACAGTATATATGGAGTAGTATGGAGTAGTATGGAGTATGTATTTATGAAGTTTGTATTTAACCTTTTGTGTCCTGAAAATATGGGATTGTTATATGGCATTTTATATGAAGTTTTATATGGAATTTTATATGGAGTTTTATATGGAATTTTATAGGAATTTTATATGAAGTTTTATATGGCATTTTATATATGGGTGTCGCTGTCATAGAGAAAAATAACAATATGAAAGAGGAAGAATATGGCAAGTATGTTGTGGTAGGCCTCTTAGTGCACCTACTGACTAATGTAGCTGAAGTACAAGGTATTCGAAGCTTTTGGTTGGTTTATACTGATTACGAAGTGAAAAGGAGTATGAAAGCTCTCTGCCTGATAATAAAATGGTACATTGTTAAAGGCCTTCTACCGAGCCATCTACCGAGCCATCTAGCCACCCCTTCTTTTGAAAGCTATTATAAACAGCTCTAATTCTTCCTTTCAACAATTCTCCGGTTATCACATAGTGTCTGACCTACCAAGAATCTAAAACATACTACTACATACTACTACATCCTACTACATCCTACTACATACAGTGCTTTTCGAGACTGTTTAAACCAGTAAACCATAAAGTTTCGTACTCCTCAGTACAGGTTTTTAAACAAAAAAATGACGTAATGGTTCACCGATAGTTTCAGTAGAATTCAATATTCTGAAATCCTAAATCTGGAAGATTGCCTTATAACCTTTTTGAATGTCTTCAATGAATGTCTTCAATGAATGTCTTCAATGAATGTCTTCAATGAATGTCTTCAATGAATGTCTTCAATGAATGTCTTGAATCAATGTCTTCAATGAATGTCTTCAATGAATGTCTTGAATCAATGTCTTCAATGAATGTCTTCAATGAATGTCTTCAATAAATGTCTTGAATCAATGTCTTCAATCAATGAAAGTTGGTGGGAAAAACATTCCGCCATTTGCAATTTGTCATCTGGTTTGAAAGATTGTATGAAAGGGTCCGAAACTTTTTTCAAATTATTGGTTTGTTTAATTTTGCTAGTTCTGGTTCGAACCATTTTGTTGCGCTAGATTGAATAGTCTTGAAAAACACTGGAACTGGTGCGCTCCTGTTCTCACTTCCAGGACCTGAGCACTATAAATTCTGAGAAAGTGAGAATAGAAAAGGATACTTTTTGAAACGCCACCCCTTTTTTTTAAAGTATTAAAAGCCTCCAAAATCTCCAAAATCTCTAAAATTGACCAAATTGACCAATATTTCAACATTGACCGAATCTCTGAAATTGACCAAACTTTCCAAAATGTCTAGAAAAATAGTGTGTGGAGCCACATAGTGAGCAGGAGAAGAAGCAGAAGGAAAAGTAGGAGGAGTAGGAGGAGTAGGAGTAGGAGGAGTAGGAGTAGGAGGAGGAGTAGGAGCAGGAACGCTTATCAGGTGCGCGGAATCAATTCGAAAGGTGTCGAACACCGCGAAACGCTGCTACCTACTGCTTCTCTCACTTCTCATACCCACTAATTTTTATCCACCCTTCTTGGAAGTGCAGTAACCACAACTACAACCACAACCAGAAGCAGAAGCAGACCTCCCCTACTGTTAATCTGAAACACTTCTGAAACGACCAAATCAAAATAGCTTGAACCAAGTCTGAAGCAAGAACACCCGACCCCCACCCCTTGTCCCAACAATACCTTTGAAACATCTTTGAAACACCCTTGAAACACCCTACCCCTCCGCAATCTTACACCTAAATGACGCTTATTTCCGTAACCATCAAATCGTCCGGCGATAAAAAACACTCCGTGCAAGTGGATACTGACTCCACCATTGAAGACTTGAAGGTGATTATCCTGGGCGAGGCCGATGTGCCTGTGGAAAACCAACGCTTGATCTATAGTGGCAAAGTGCTAAAAGATACCGAATCCGTGGCGTTTTATAAGATCCAGGATGGCCATAGTATTCACTTGGTCAAGAGTACTGGCGCCAAGGCTGCTGCCAAACCGGCCTCCAGTGCGAGTGGTTCTGGCCAAACGGCTCAATCGCTGGCTCTGGCTTCCTCCGCTTCGCCTGCTGTGCCCTCTAATATTGCTGCTGGCCAGGGCTCCTTCAATCCGTTGGCGGACTTGACTGGCGCGCGGTATGCAGGTTACGCCCAGTTGCCCAACGCCTCCATGTTTGGTCCTGATGGCGGTATGGGTGCTTTTCCCGACCCGGAGCAGCTCGAGTCGGCCATGTCTAGCCCCATGTTCCGTGAACAGATGAATGCCATGTTGCTGGATCCTCAGATGTTGGATATGTTGATCAACCAGAGCCCTCAGTTGCGTAACATGAGCCCGGAGGCCCGCCAGATGTTGCAACCTATGTTCCGTGAGATGTTGTCCAACCCGGAGAGTTTGCGTTCTATGATGAACCTTTCACGTAACTTCCTGGACAGAGGCGCTGATGCTGGAGCTGCTTTCCCTGCCCCGGGATCCAACCCTACCGTGGACTCTAATGCTCCTGCTACTACTGGTTCTGGTGCTGCCTCTGGTGCCGGTGCCGGTGCTGGCGCTGCTCCTAACTTTGCCGATATGTTCCGGGGCATGCCTTCGTTGGATGCCTTCGCTGGTGCTGGTGCTGGTGCTCCTGCTGACAATAGACCACCCGAGGAGAAGTACGAGAACCAGTTGAGACAACTCAACGAGATGGGCTTTTCAGACTTTGACCTGAACGTGGCAGCCTTGAGGAGAAGTGGCGGCAATGTACAGGGGGCCATCGACCACTTGTTGTCGTCGGCATTTTAAGCCTATCTCTGAGCGTGCGGCTGACAGACATGTAGAAACAAAACGAGAAAAGAAGAGCTGTGAGAATACCAAATAATTAAGAGTATTAAGAAGAAAGGACCTTTAGAGTAGTTACAATTAGTTGATTAATAGTGGAAATGGTGAATATAAGGATTTGTTTAATATTATTAAGTTGGGCGTGCGCGGCCCATATGTATATCTCACTCTTCTACTACCTCTCTACACAACAATGCTGGTCCAGGAACCTAGCTCTAACTCTCTACAACCACAATCAGAGACACCGAAACCAGTACCACTGGATTTGCCTGGAAATTCTGACCCTGATCTGAAAAACACAGACAAAAAAACATCCTCCAAAACCTCCTCCGTGCATACCCCCGAGCATCTCCCCATGTCCCCAAACAACCAACCTCTACACATTCCCCCGCCCGATCGGAGGCTCGGAATATACGAAAGCAAAGTCAACCCGCCCATTCCTCACCTTGGAGACATGGATTCTGTGGATTTCCAGCTCCGAAAACTCGTGGGGCTCACCATCCAAAGTGGCCCAAACAACCCCAAGTTCTCCGCCGAAGTTCTAGACGAAGTCACCGACTTGGCCCGCCAATACATGCATTCCTTGATTGATTCCCTTCATAAATATACCGAGGCGCAAAGGCACCATTTACCCGGAATTGCCGACCTCGAAATGTGCTTTTCGTCCCAGAATATCTCTCCTACGGACCTCTACAATGAATACCAACGGACAAAAAGCCTTGACTCCAAAACAAAGGCCACAGCGAACACTATAACGGCACAATTAAACCATATTCTACGAGAATACAATGCTGAACACTATAATTTGGACAAGGAGGACCCGTCGTTGGTGTTCCATGCCAATGAACAATATGAAATCGCAGCATTGGTGCCACGACAGAACCGGCCACGGGATTATATCCCCGAATACTTCCCTGATTTACCCCCTGACTTTACATACACGCTGACGGGCGACTATATGCAGACGTTGCTGGAGTTGAAGGAGATCAAGGTCAAGTTAGCGGACGAATCGCGTCTCAATGAGGTTTCGCTTTACAAGCTCATAGACGATGATGATGCGCGGTGGAATAGTGCTTTTGAACACTCTCTCGAGGTGCTGGAGCTGTCTGAATCTGAAAACGATGAGATTATGAGTATTTCGGGTGAAAATAACTTGAGCGATGGAGAAACACCTGCTCTTGAAGTTGAAACGAAGAAAATTGGTGGGGAAAAAGAAGGAAATGAAGAAAAAACAGAAGAAAAAGAAGATATGACGCATGTACAGGCCATCCCAGACCTTCAAAGGTCAATTTCACCAAACTCCCAGAATCCACCAACTTCTGGAGCTCCAAATACATCAACTTCCGGAGTTCCAAATACGTCAACTTCTGGAGTTACTCTGGATTTTAAGAACCGGTTTGATTTTGTGGCTTATGCTAAAAAAAGAAAGCTTGCCAAAGAACGGTATGCTGTGGAGATACAACGTCGTCGCAATGTTCGGGCCAAGAACATCTTTATGAAGGCCGAGACTTTCTTCCTGTCATTTGCCAAAAAAGTGGCCAGCCATGAGGATAAAAAGTTCTTTGAACATGAGCTCGAAAATAGGTTCAAAAAAGTCATTAAAGCCACACGCAAGGCCGAAGTGTCGAAAATGGCTTCGCTCAAGTCTTTGCTCGAGAAAAAACGTTTGGCAGAGAAAGAAATGGAACAGAGCAACGGGGTGTACGAATTTGGGTTCAATTTCGACGCGAAAGCCAGTCTTCTGGACGATAGCGATGATGACGACATGCACGAGGAAGACATCGGAAATAAGCCCATTGTGTTCGATGAAGACAAAGCAGCGGAGAATGAGATGAAGTTTAATTTTGCCGACAATACTCCAGGAATTACCGATTCCGCGTCGGATGCAGAACTAGCGGACCTAGAGGCCGAATTGGAAGCGGAAAGTGCTGGTTTGGATGGCGCCTTGGGTCCTACACTGCATGAAGGCCCAGTTCAGGCCACGGCTTGGCTTAAAGGTGACTTTAATGGTGACTTTGACGGTGGTTTTGGCGGGGATTCCGGTGGGGATTCTGGGTTCTCGTTTGCCAATATGGATATGCAAGATAATGGACTTAATGCTGGTGAGCAAGGCCAACCAATGGACATTGAGAATGGGATGTGGGGCCTGGAGATGGACTCGGACGAACTTGAAGATCTCGAATGATTTTTTTTTTTTAAAAAAGAATACAATGAGTGTTTGTTTTGAAACTTTTGATTGGTCCAAATCTTGTTCTTTCGATACTTCCTTCATCCCACTTTATTCCTCTACAATGACTAGGTTCCAGAGCCCTCGGTTTTTAGGGTTCCAAACGGGGAAATTTTTAGACAAACCATCGATTCTGAAGCCACTGAAACAGAATGCTTCGAATGTACCTCCAGGCCAAGGTTTGTCGAGATACTATTGGATAGAAAACCGGCTATTCTAGCGTATCGGTCTCCATGGCACCTGCATATAAATATGCATATCAAACCAAGAATAAATACTCAAGCAAATTTTGAAAATGGTTTCTAATGTTTACACCCGTACACCATATCGCGATACAAAACACATGTTTCGCGTCCCTTCACCACCGTCACCGACACTCCATAGCTATTGAGGAATAAAAGGACTCCTTGATTGTCACTCCTCTATACTCTAAGAAAACCTTCACGTTCTTCTGAGCACGCTGGTTCAAAGCCCGCTTCAAAAACTCTATTTTTGACCGTTTTTCACCCCGCAAATCCTTTATCCTGGTCCAACAACAAAACATCGCCCAATCGACCCCAAAACACCTTTTTTTAGCGCTGAAAACTAGCTCCATCTTTTTCTAAGCCCTAAATTTACCCCCGCCCAATGACTAGCTTGCGATTGCAGCCGTCGGTGCCGTTCCCAGTCACCGTAAGTGCGGTGTTCTATAGCTCAGGCCAAAACATCCAGAAACATAGCACTCTCCTCAAATACAAGTACTGGGATTACCAAGACGATCCCAACCTGAAGGAGGATCCGCCCCAGAAAATTCGTGTTGAAAGAATTGGCACTTTCGAGTCGCCCATTGAGGGTGAAGTTGTTCTGGTCAATGTACGTCCCCAACAAGAGATTGCTCATAGTGGAGTGGTGTTGTACACCATAGCAGAGGCTTGTACGCATACAGTACAATATGGAGGCCTCTGTGCTCTCTGTGGGAAAGCCGTGGAAGACGAGAAAGACTATTCTGGTTATAGTTACGATGACCGAGCCACAGTGGCCATGTCACATGATAACACGGGGCTCAAAATCTCCATGGATGAAGCGGCCAAGATCGAAAAGTCCAGTACTCTTAAATTGGTTGAGGACCGCAAGTTGATCTTAGTGGTGGACTTAGACCAGACCGTGATTCATGCCACAGTGGATCCTACAGTTGGTGAATGGCAACGCGACCCGGAAAACCCCAACTACCCTTATGTGAAGGACGTTCGGTCATTTTCTTTGGAGGAAGAACCGGTGTTGCCTGCAGGATGGACTGGTCCTAGGCCTCCTCCCTCCAAATGTTGGTACTACGTGAAGTTAAGGCCTGGCCTTCAGGAGTTTCTCCTGCGTGTATCGCAGCTCTATGAGCTTCATATATACACCATGGCCACGCGCAGCTATGCTCTTGCCATTGCTAATATCATCGACCCAGACCGAGGGTTTTTTGGTGACCGGATCTTGAGCCGAGATGAAAGTGGACTGTTGACGCATAAGAACCTCAAGCGGCTTTTCCCCGTGGACCAGTCCATGGTTGCCATCATTGATGACCGTGGAGATGTGTGGCAGTGGGAGTCCAACTTGATAAAGGTGGTGCCGTACGATTTTTTCGTGGGCATTGGCGATATCAACCTGAGTTTCTTACCGAAAAAGAATGGCCAGCTTTTGGGGCCTTCCAAGAAGAGAAAGGCCATCGCAAGATTAGAGGCTATGGAGGATACAGAGACGGAGTCAGATTCAAAGGACGAGACAGAAAAAGAGACGGAGACAGAAAAAGAGACGGAGACAGGAAAAGAAACAGAGACAGAATACGAGACAAAGAAAGAGACTAAGTCTAATGACGATACAAAGCTTAATGAGTCTAAAGATGAACTGGATAATAATGGATTAAAGGTGGAGAATACTGAAGAGAATGGTCAAAGTAATGACAAGGATATTGTTGATGATAAGGATGTTGACGAAGATAAGGATGTTGATAATGAAGCAGAATCTGCTGAAGATATGGACAAAGGCAATTCTGCAGTCAATCGCATCTTACATATGGGTGGAGGCGAAAACAACCAAGATCTTCTCCATGAGCAGCTGATGACACGCAGCCAGCTTGTGGAAAAACAACAGCACGAGCGGCCATTGGCGAAGTTGCAGCATAATTTGGACAAAATCATCCACGACCATGAAACACCGACTCCGGAAAGTCCCAAAGAGGCAGAAGAAGAAGAAGAGGACAACCTTTTAAAAGATGATGACACGGAGCTCATAACGCTCCAGACTGCATTGGAGACAATCCATCACAAGTTCTACCAGCTTTTGGAAGGTCTGAAAGGCGAAGTTAACCGGCCAGATTTGACTACCATTATCCCTGATCTCAAACGGCAATGTCTCCAAGGAATCGTGGTGCTTTTCTCCGGAATCCTCCCCTTGGGTATGAACATCGACAATGCAGATATTGTCATTTGGAGCAGGCAATTTGGAGTGCGTGTGGTTAACGAAGTGTACCCTGAAGTGACACATGTTGTGTGCAGAGACCCCAGCCAATCCTTCGCCAAGGAAGGCCTCACGCTTAAAGTGAGAGTGGCCAAGCGCACGATTCCAGGTGTCAAAATCGTCAGCCCTGACTGGCTCTTTTCATGTCTCAGCCAATGGAAGAAGGTCAGCGAAGACTCATTCTTAATTGATGTATCAGACAAGGATTGGCATGTTTCTTCCAATGACGTGGCCAAGTACCAGAAGGCATTGGAGATGCAAAAGCAGAGGGCAAGATCTAGTGAAAGAAAGGATTCCTTAGCGTCGATCGAGGAGTACGATTTCAATGATGCAAACGCAGAGGTGGACGATTTCTTGGCAGGACTCAGTGAGGATGAGGATGAGGATGATATGGATGCAATGGAGGAAGATGAAGATGAGGATGAAGTTAAGGACAATACCTCCAATTCAGGATCCTCTTTCCTCAAGGGTTTATACAACGAAAGCAAGCGCAAGAGGGAAGCTATGGATGACGAGGTTCTGGATTCCGAAGTCAGCAGCAATAAGAAGTCCCGAGGAGGAGATTCAACCACGGAGAATGGTGATGATCTTGATGAGCTCGAGCAGGAGCTTCTAGACGAATTGGATCATTTGACAGATTAGTGATTAACTGGATCATTTGACAGATAAATGGTGAATTGAGCAAAACATCTCTACCTGAATTGATTCACACCAGAAACCTCGATTGAGTTTTTGTAAGACAAAATTTCAGGGTGTCTAAATTCAGCGAAGTCATGGATATACTTGGTTCAAGATTACTTTCTTCAGGGGGTCTTGGCTTCGGGGTTGTGGCTTCGGGGTTGTGGCTTTGGATTCTTGGCTTTCGGGTCTTAGACATTGAGGTTATGGGACAGTGCAGCACCAATGAGCAAATTGGCTACTGTTTTCGGACAATCAAGCATGGAATCAAGGCATAGGACAATTGACTCTCTCTGAGCAGATACAAAAGTGAACTAAAATAGTTTTGGCGGTGCAAGAAAAGGTTGATATTGCTGAAATAGGAAACAACCAGCATTGGCTCAGTCGGTCAAAGCATGACCAAGACAAATACTCAGACAAATACTCAGACAAAGGCCCAGAAAATGCCTAAACAAAGGCCCAGACAAAGGCCCAGAAAAGACCTAGCATAAGGCCCCAGAGGTGTGCCTAGAGGAGCGCAGTGTGCAGTCCGCCACTGCCACCTCGGTTCAGAAATATGCGCAGCTAAATATAGTTGCAGGCGCAGTCTAGTGCGTGACATCCATCCTTCAGCCGTTCCATTGATAAATATCCCATTCCCCTCCTTTACATATCCCAGCATCCGACGTCCGATATCGACATTCAGATATCAAACCTTTAAAAAAGCAAAGTGTCAAAAAACAAAGAAACAAAGTGCTAAAGAATCTAGACACATCGAAGAAGAAGAAGAAGAAGAAAGAAAGAAAGCGAGAAAAAAAAAGGAACCCAACCTAGATCATTGTTCCTGCAGATCCTTTCCACATCCATTCATATTAGTGGTGCTCTTTCATCAGATCCATTGGTTCCGGTATTCAACAGAGTGCACTCCACACCTAAGTAAGCATTGGAACTAGGACACAACAATAGTGAAGATATAAACGGTGGCATTTATTGACTGAGAATTGACATTGACTGAGAATTAACATTGACTGAGAATTAACATTGACTGAGAATTGTTATTGTTAGTATTGTTATTGTTATTGTGATTGATATTGTTGTTATTGTCATTGACTGAGAATTTCATTGCTATTGTTATTATTGATATTGTGGTGATAATAAACTTATCAATATCATCAATTTATTCATAGGTGGTTATTTATTGAATCTAGAATCTATTACCCCATTGGATTCAACTTTAAGTGATTGTTAATCCGTTTATTCCAACTATCAATTGTTTATTGATTTTGATCTACTGTCACTGTTTTATTCATTGGATTTAACTTCAATAGATCTATACTATTTTTTTAAATCTGTTAAATCCATTGGATCTAGATTTACTGTACCAGATTTAGTGGTTCAGATTTAGTGGTTCAGATTTAGTGGTTCAGATTTAGTGGTTCAGATTTAGTGGTTCAGTTTCTAAGGGTCTCATATCTACCTATTACTGAGCCTCAATTCTGTCCAGTTTTAACCAGTTCTGTCTTTCTACCTTTCTATCGTCCGCACTCGCTTGCTCTGAACGACCCATCATCGCAACCTTATTTCTGTGGTCTTCGCACTTGCTGCCTTGCATACACTCCCATAAACAAACGACTTGCTGAAATCACCAGCAAATTCTCCAGTGAAATCCAATCCAAATCCAATCCACTTTTGACCCGATTTTCTTCAACTGTCACTGCCACAAACCAAACCAAAACAGAAACAGAAACAGAAACAGAAACAAAAAACACAGAAATAAAAAAAAAAAACAGAAACAGAATCAAAGAAACATCACCAAAAAAAACAACAACAGGGAAACTGAATTATATTGCTGATGTTTTTTAGGGTGTTGGTGCTTTTCTTCACCATAGCCACTATAGTGCTTTCTGTGTGGTCACTTGTGGGATCGTATAAAAATGATGCGTATCTCACTAACAACTACTTATTGGGGTTTCAACTATCGAACTTGAATCTTCTGGCGATTTTAACAGACGCGCTGAAAAAACGCGACTATATTCCGGATACTCCGGTTCTTTTGGACTCACGTCAATTGGCTCCAGTTCCTTTGGGTTCAGGTCATTTGGCACCAGTTCCCTTGGATTCGGGTCTTTTGGATTCGGGTCCAGTTCCCTTGGAGGCTCTGACCCCTCGTCCGGTTGCTTCTAAGACAATTGAACTTGGGGCTAGGGATGTGGATTTGGCTAGTCTTACTGCTCTTGCCGGAGGAGCCACTTCATTATTGGGTGGTTTGGCTAGTGGAGCCAATGTGGCATCTCTTGCTTCTCAGATCACAAATGGCCGCTCAGGAATTGATATTCCTACTTCAGCAATAGCAAATGCTCTTTCCACTGCCGATGTCAATAGCGTTCTTTCTCAGGTGGAACAGTTTGCATCTACGGCTTCTATTCCTGCTGCTGTAGCATCGTTGGCCGCAGACTTTAATGGTGATATGTCGAGTCTTCTTAAGGATATCGCCAGCCAGGCCAATATTTCCGATCTAGGTCTTTCCGATTTCTATAACGTCGGTTTTTGGGGCTACTGTAAGGGAAACATCGAGGGTAATAGCCTGCGAGAGATCCAGGAATTGGGTCGTTTTGGCAAATCATTTCTGAATAACCATGTCAATTATACCTATTGTTCCAAACCCAAGGCCGGGTATAAGTTGGATCCATTAACTCTTTTCAAGCATGAGATCGTGGAGAAGATCTCCGATTATGCCAATGGTCTTTCGGGTCTTACTGGTGGTTTAACCGATTCGTTTGCGGCCAATTTGGTCAGTCTAGCGTCCAATATCTCTTACGATACCTTGGGATTGCCTGGTGACTTGAAGGATAAACTTACACTTCTCCATAACTTGACGGTGGCTGGGTTCTCGTTGATTTTGGCGGGTGCTGGTCTTGCATTCATCTCGCTTATCTTTCAAATGGTGGGGTTGTGTTGTACACCCAATAACTCATTTCTTTCATGTTGCAACTTCTTGCTCATGGTGTTTGTGTTTATTGTGGTATTGGTGGGCTCTGCCTTGAGTACTGCTGCTTACATTCTTGTGAGACGGATTGTCAATGATAACGTGAAGGAATATGGAGTCAAGGCATACTTGTCGATTCAATTCTATGCGTTCTCATGGTCGGCTGCTGTGGCTGCGCTACTATTCTTGGTGCTCAGCATCATAGGTTACTGTTGTGGTTGTTTTCACCCAAGACAACGTTACCGTCCGGCCAATGAGATCAGGTACGATCATAAACCGTGATCACGCATCATCGTGATCAGGCATCATTTATCGTGATCAACTAGATCTATATTTAGAGACACCAACAACAATCTATGAATAGTGAAGTATAACATCAGATATTAATATTGGAGTAGTATACAAGTCTAGTCTATTATAAAACAAGTGTTTATAAGAGTGATAAGAGTCTAGTGTATTAGTAGTATAGAGTACCATGAGAGGACTATAGAGTACCATAAGAGTACTATTATAAATTAGTCCACAGTAAATACGATTCTAGCATAAGAAGACTATAGAGTACCATAGAAACACTAAGTGAGAGTAACCATTATCTGGAGTAGGTTAGGTAGGGAGTGTACGAATCTAGTATATATGTATATCGCTGAGTGTAATGTTCTTTATAACGTATGTTGTCCTAAACTTGTATTCGTTGATGGTTCCTCAAGAAAGGAACAGAAGTGGTTTATATAACTAGTATTGTTTTAGGATGTTCAAAAAGGGCCTTCAATTCACGAGTGGTCACGACGACCAAATGTCATGATACGGTATTTGTAGTATGACAAAACTGGAATCGAACAGTGCAGGCTCCATAATGTCTCTATAAGTAGTGTTCTACCTATTGTGGATCTAACATACTACTAGGCTATACTGTACTGAACTACTGCACCACACACTAGGTTATACTACCCAGCACGAGTAGTAATGCTAATACCAGTGAAGCAGTACCAGTGAAGCAGTACCAGTAGTGAATGGGTATTTTGTTCCAGTAGTGGTAGTCCTAGTAGTATTATTATTATCATTGTCTGAACTTGTATTCGTTGATGGTTCCTCGAGAGAGGAACCGGAGTGGCTTATATACCTTTGAGAGAAACGTGTCACCGAAAAACTCTCCACCAGAACAATGGGAAGGATTATTGTAGAATGCCGTATCACCTATGTAGCATATTACCTTTGTAGAATTTTGACAGAGAGGATACATGATACATTCATAGCTAGGGCCCTGTCTATTGTGGAAGTAACAAAAACTATGTAAGAGTAATAAGACTCATCAGAGTAATAAGGTTATATAACGGATATTCCTATACTACTATACTACTAGATAAACCTTATAAGAGTAATAAGACTGATACTGGTATTACCACACTACTATAATGATGTACTATTAGATACTAATATAGTACTACATAACACTATACTACTACATAAGACTAGAGAAAAGTAATAAGACTAATAAGACTAATAAGACTAATAAGACTAATAAGACTAATAAGACTAATAAGACTAATAAGACTATATAAATGGTACTACTATATTGTTATGTTCTTTAATCCATTTCTGCCTGAACTTGTATTCGTTGATGGTTGATCAAAGAGGAACCGTAGTGGCTTATATAACTATGATATAAATGTAGCACCGAGAAAGTCTCCACCAAAGCAATGGTAAGGATTATTCTGGAATGTTCAAAAGGACCATCATAATACTTCTTACAATAACAATTGGACTGAGAGGCTTCATAATACATTCATAGCCAGGGCCCTTCCTATGGTGGATCTAACAATATGACTATGACTATGACTATGACTATAACTACTATAACTACTACGACTATAACTACTACGACTATGAAAGGGCCAGTAGAATTAAGAAGTTACAGGGAACAACTCCAAGGGGAATCAAACAGGCGAGTCAGACGGACCACCCTCTTATAAAATAATATAACCCTTTCTCTCGGGCTCGGTGTCCTTGGATCCTTTAGGTTTGGACTACTAACACTACTGTGACTATATGACTACTAAGACTATATGACTACTAAGTTATATGACTACTGTGACTGTATTACTACTAAGACTGTATTACTACTAAGACTATATGACTACTAAGACTGCTGGAACTAGTATGGCTTTACTAACAATAACTAATTTACTATGATTATGACTCTGTGACTCTGTGACTATAGTAACTGTACTAACTATTAATATATGACTATGACTGTTATGTTCTCTCAATACATTTATGCCTAACTTCTTATAATCGTTGATGGTTCCTCAAGAGAGGAACCGAAGTGGCTTATATAACTTTGAGAGAATGGGTTCGAAAAACTCTCCACCAGAAAAATGGGAAGCATTATTCTGGAATGTTCGAAAGCATATTATTGTAGGAAGTATAGTAGTGGTCAAACGCACTATTACTTTTGTAACCATATTCGGACTGAGAGGCTTCATAATACCTTCATAGACAGGGCCCTACCTATGGTGGATCTAACAATCATTATTATCATTATCATTATTATTATTAGTAGTAGTAGTAGTAATACTCCTAGTCAGTAATAGAAATTAGTGGTCAGTAGTGTGAGTACTAGTGATAGTGCCAGTAGTAATACTATTCAATAATAAGATTAAGTAGTCAATAGCAGTACTAGTGGTAGTGCTAGTAGTCAGTAACGTTAGTACTAGTAGCTGTAGTAGTAGTAGTGGTAATGGTTCTTCGGTTCTAGTGAGTAGTTAGCATTAGTATTAGTATTATTCATAGGAGTACTATTTGTACCAGTGGAATTAATTAATAGAATTAGTCCTAGTAGTAGTAGTAGTAGTAGTAGTAGTAGTAGTAATAGTATTATCTGCTCCCACTCGTATTACTTGGGTGTTCCACTGTACTGACCTGAAAAGTAGCAGTGCTCACAACCAGACGTATATAGAGCTGCGCGGTGCTTCATCTCTCTCACCACAACAGCTACTGATGATCTGTGCCTTATCCGGGCAGCTCGCCACCACGCCCGTTGTTTCGCCCAAAAGCGGGGCTATATTTGAAAAGAAGCTCGTGGAGTCCTATATTGCCACTGCAGGTAAGGACCCCATCTCTGACCAGCCCATGGATGTCTCGGAACTTATTCTGCTTCGCACTGACCAGCCGGTTCTTGGAGAGGTCAAGCCTCCTGTGTACAACTCCATTCCTACGATGCTCCAGGCGTTTCAGAATGAATGGGATGCTTTGGCTTTGGAGACCTTTCTGCTTCGAAAACATCTTCTGACTGCCAGGGAAGACTTAAGCCGTGCTCTCTATAGGTACGATGCGGCCGTGCGGGTCATTGCTCGCTTGACCCATGAAAGAGATGAGGCCAGGGATGCTTTGACCCTGTTATCTGAATCCATAGCAATTGCCAATCAAGTACAGAATCATAACCAAGGGGATAATGGAAATGGAAATGGAAATGAGAACGTGGTGAATGAGAACATGGTGAATGAGAACATGGTGAATGATGATATGGTGAATGTGGAGACTAAAGAGGGGGATGTAAATAAAATTCTTGCGGTGGCAAGGGAAACACTTTTTGGGATCCATAAAAAAACAAAATTCCCTGTTTCCATTTCCAAAACGTCCACGGCTACTATCTCTGAACCTGAGGTGTTGGTGGATGCGAAGACTGAGACATATGCCATAGACGAAAAGTCCACACAGGCGGTTGTTTCTGGGCCTGATGGTTCAAAAGTGGTTACTTTGGCCAATGGTGAAGGTTCCAAAACCCTTCCGGAAAAATTCAGCCTTTTACTGTACCTTTCAGGCCCTGGAAATGAGCCTTTTGGTGTGTGCGACTCGAAGGTCAAGTTTCTCCACACCAATAAAACTTTTGAGACTCAAGAAGCTCATGAAATTTCTCCTCATCCTCTGGAACCTTACTTTGTGGTTGTGGGAGAAAAATCCTTTCAATTGTGTGCACCAGATGGTCCTATAGCTGGTGTGCATACAGAGAACCTCATCCGTGCTTCCGATATCCATGTGGACGGCACATTATTTGGAGTGGCCCATGATCTGAACATTGTGATGTACGATTTGACTTCCCGCCTGCAAGTATCGGAAATCCCCGTGGAAGAAGGTCATACCGTGACCAAAATGCGCTTTGCTTTCAATGGGTACTGGTTAGTGGTGGCCAGTTCTGGTCTGGAATCGTCCAAAGTGGTGATTTTCGATTTACGCAAGAATACTATCATTCATACGTTTTCTTTTGGGCCTGGATCAACGGACTTTGTGTTGGACCCTTCGTGCCAGGTGTTGGTCACGGAAAACGGGGGTTCCATGCAGGTACACCTTTATGCTAAAAAGGGTAAGAGTTGGCAAGAAAACGTGGTGAGTGTGGAAACCAATTTGACACTGCTTTCTTTATCTTCTTCCGTGGACCAGTACCAAACCGACCTGGTGTTGAGGGTATGTGGTCTTCAGAATGGTCAGCTTGTGCAGTACAACATTTCGTTTTCATAGACCAGATCCAGATCGAGATCCAAGAACTAGGCCCAAGGACTAGTGCTAAGGACTAGTGCCAAGAACTAGGGCTACGAACTAGGGCTACGGCATAGGCCCAAGAACCAAAGCGATGAAATCATGAAAGGTATGGAAAATGGATGGTATGATTTTTTTTAGTGACGAATTATATTGTTTTCGTGGTTGAGCCTTCAAGTCAATCCCATGGTTCCAGTCAATCCTTTTCCTCGGTCAGTTCAACCAGGCTGCAATCATTCATGAAATATTCAAGTGCAATGTTAGCCAATGGACCAATAATCTCAGATAGCATGTCTTGAAAGTCCACCAGCATCGACTGACTATCATGACTATATATCATATGTAATACTACCATCCCAGAGACCCTCATTCTACTTTACTTTACTCTACTCTACTCTACTCTATTATACCGTGTATTACTGACACTGTACTGCATAGTATATTTCCTTTTGATTATGGTCTAGAATACATGTTTCTGGTATGTTTTTGGTATACGTTATTAGGGTGAGTCTGTATGGTACTAGGTCTTTGGCGAGGCGCGCCGTTTAGATGTCTGGTCGGTGGCTGGTAGATATCAGCAAAGGCTTAAATATTCCTCATTAGGTAGGCCACTATCTATGGCGGATCTGACAGGATCACAGTGAATATCATAATAAAACTTATATTCGTATATTCTTATATAAAGGTTATAAAGGGTCGAGGAAAAGCTTATGGGGTTCAGTTTTTTCAATGAGTTAGACAGTGCATTAATTACCATGGCTTAAAAGTCAGTATTATACTCCGGTGTGCGTCAGTACTCTGGTCACTATATTCTTTCGACAATGGTTCCTTCGACAATGGTTCCTTCGAAGGTGGGATCTTAGATACTTAAATACTTTTAGATGAAAGGTGGTGTAATTTAGCACAAGAAAATTAGCCCTGAATGCCATCACAACATCGTACGTTGTTGGGTCGTAGCATCTTGAAGTGGCTATTTTTAGGATTAGACAGTATGAGCTCAAATTCAAAATAAGTCAATGGGTAGGGTACGACGTATGATTGATCTAAAATTAATAGTGTGGTGCAAATACAAAGTATGAATAGATAGTAATGTCTAAGGGAGATGAGATGGTAGGTGTGAAAGATATCGTTATAGTTATAGAAGAAAAGCAAGATATTTAAATTGGTGTTATTTGGTGATTTCAATTCAAAATAAAGAACCATATTAGGTATGGGGAACTAGACTGCGGACTGGTTACTACAGAAACTAGACATACAAAGTATACAAGATCAAATACGTTGGAATTAGAGAAAGACTAGAGATGATAGAGACAATACACAGATTGGCATAATTGATATAAGCATTCAAATGCTAATATTTAGAGTGGTATATTGAGGTACTTTAGAGGTTCTTTAGAGCTGTGCATAGAGCTGTGCATAGAGGGTATATAGAGTGGTATTGAGGGTATATAGAACTGTGTATAGAGGGTATAGATGGTATAGAGGGTATATAGAATGGACCAGAAAGGTTCCATAGAGTCCTAGACTAAAGCGTAGTATTTATTTAGTGATTATTATTATACTTGTTTCTGTCACTGTCACTGACTTGTTACCTACGGCCTATCACTTACCAACTAGGTACTGAGTTCTAAATACTTAGAGACTACCTACAATAAAGGAAATACTTCAGACTTGCTACTCTACCTATCACTCACTTAGTATTGACCAATTTATTCTTTATTCTTAATTATTGCCTACTATTTTATTATCTCTCATTGACGTCCTACGTACTCTTCAGACTACTTACTACTAAGTACAGACCACCAAGAACAAACCACTAAGTACAAACCACCAAGTATAAACCACTATATACAGACTATAATTACTCAAACTAACCTCCAGATTTCAGAATTAAGAATATTCAATTCTAATGAAAGTTGGTGTTTGAAACATTATGAAACTTGGTTTGAAACAATATGACACTTGATTTGGAAGACTGTTAAAAGGGAGGGGGGATGAAACTTTTTGAGTTATTGGTTTGTTTAATTTTTTTTAGTTCGGGTACGAAACATTTTGCCCTTCCACACCCCCCTGGTTTGAATAGTTTTGAGAAGAAAAACACTGTATATAAAATAAAATGGTGAGTCTCAGGGTGACGGAACTAGATCTGAACCAAAAGTAACGAGTAACGAATCCCTTGAGTAATACAAATCTCTCATATTTGACATTTAGGTTCATCACTCATCACTCATTCATTCACTCATTACTTGTAACCCTTTTCCCTGATACCTATCCACCATGACGGGGTTTACTAAATATAGATATGTATAAAAGTACTGACTGGGTGTCCTATAATGGGTTCCTGCATCTGCCCCGCGGACAACTCCACATTTAATCATCTCACCAGATCTTACTACTACTACTACCACCACCACCACAACCAAATACTCTACCAATTACCAAAAAGTCTACCAACTACCAACTATCATTAACCAACCACAAAAAACCAATCACAACCAATACCAATACCAATACCAATTACTTACTCAATTTCAATGTCTTTGGATACACTTGTACACGACTGGCTTGCCATTGACCCTAATCTGCAGTCACGGGCAGAAATCAAGGCACTTCTCGATGCTAAGGATTACGATACGCTTGGGGCCAAAATGATGCCTAGAATTGCCTTTGGAACTGCGGGACTTCGTTCTTCCATGGAATCAGGGTTTGCTCATATGAATGATGTGACCATTATGCAGGCCTCCCAGGGTTTGGTGGCGTACTTGGCCAAGAACAAACCTCCAAACAATGTCCTCTCCTTGGTTATAGGCTATGACCATCGTCATCATTCACAGAGATACGCTGAAATTACCGCCAGTGTGGCCTTGGTTTCGGGGTTCCGTGTGTATTACCTTGGTTCTAGTGAAATCTCTGATGAATCAGGAGGTTTAGACCAAAAATCAAAAGACTCAAACCATAAATCTCTTGACAAAAGTTTTTGCCATACTCCTTTGGTACCCTTTGGAATTGACCACTATGGAGCTTCGGCTGGGGTTATGGTGACGGCATCTCATAACCCTGCCAAGGATAATGGCTTCAAGGTATATTATGGAAACGGGTGTCAGATTATTCCTCCCCACGATGAAGGAATTGCAGCTTGTATTGATGATAACTTGAAACCATGGACCGATAAGGGTGTTTGGGATGTGCAAACAAATTTTGACCATGGCTTGAAGACTGGGAATTTGCTTCTTGTGAAACCTGAGCTTTCTAAGGTCTATGCTAATGCCGTTAAAACCAAATTGGCTGCTAATTTGAACCCTTCCTTTGAGTTTGTATACACGCCCATGCATGGTGTTGGTGAAGAAATGTTTTCTCGGATATGTCTGGATTTGGGTGTATCGTACCATAGTGTTCTGCAACAGAGCACCCCGGACCCGGACTTCCCCACAGTCAAGTTTCCCAATCCAGAAGAGGCGGGTGCTCTTGATATGGCCATAGAAAAGGCCCAGAGTCTCGGGCTTCGTTTGGTGCTTGCAAATGATCCAGATGCAGATCGGTTCTCCGTGGCCGTGCGTACAAACCAGGGCAAATGGCACCAATTGACAGGAAACGAAATCGGCATTTTATTTGCTACTTATGTCATTGAAGAACTCACCCCAAAACATCTTCTTCCCGATACGTATCTTGTCAATTCCACGGTATCGTCGCAACTTTTGGGGGCCATAGCAGAGCAAAATGGGTGTCATTTTGTGGACACTTTAACAGGGTTCAAATGGATTGGAAACAAAGCTATTGACCTTAAGAATAATGGGAAGTCCGTACCTTTTGCCTATGAAGAAGCTATTGGGTACATGTTTTCACTTGTTAACGATAAGGATGGCATTTCTGCGGCTGTGGTGTGGATGGGGCTCTACGAGGCCTGGTTTGCCAAGAGTAACATTGACCCGGTTCAGAAGTTGGAGCAGATCTATACCCGTTACGGATGGTACAAGGAGTGCAACGGTTACTACAAGTTACAGGAGTTGCTGAAAACCGCACAGATCTTCGAGCAAACTATCCGGGCATCTTACGATAAGTACCCCCTGCAGATTGGGGATTTTACTGTGTTGCAATGGAGAGATTTGACCATTGGATACGACTCCTCGACTCCTGACAACAAGCCGTTATTGCCCGTGGATTCGAAATCACAGATGATCACGGGGCTTCTTCAGAACAAGAGCGGAGAAAAGGTCAGGTTCACGTGTAGAGGGTCGGGAACAGAGCCCAAGCTCAAGGTTTACATTGAAGGTACTTCAAAAAGGGGAGGAAGTGAGGCTTCTGTAATTGCCCGCGAGTGTTGGGACACGCTCCGAAATGAATGGTTCAAGCCCAATGAAAATGGACTTCAGGAAGTGGTCTAGTGTTGTGTGTCAGCTATCAACTCTGAGTATTCTTTCGCCTATTGAAAGATAAGACTCGGGATTGTTTCAGAAACGGCAAATTCCAGAAATACCACAAATGCCAGAAATGACCGGGTGTGTCAGAAATGGCAAAAAAAAATTGGTACTGCTCTATTATTTTGTGTCAGGTATTGAGTCGTTGAGTTACATCTCAAAACCCAAGTCACAATAATTGTTCCAGGATTTCCATCCCTATAATTATGTCTCGACTATTGTGTCTCAGAGTCATATCTCGATTGTCAAAAAAGGCAAAAAAGGAAAAAATCAAGGTGGATTATCCGAGTCTAAGGAAATACGTTCTAGGAATCAAGTCTCAAAGTGGCATTTCAGAAATTGGTCCAGTGGTTGTCTCGATAATCGTCTCAATAATCGTCTCAATAATCGTCTCAATAATTGTGTCTGCGAAACAAGTTCCAAGAATGAGCCTCAATATAAGTCTATGGTTTGAGTCAAAGAGGAGGTTCAATTCAATATTGGCTCAAAAGTCGGGTCCATTTCCGTCTCAAAAAAAAAAAAATTCTGAGCATATTTTTAGCATATTATTTTAGCATATCATTTTGCCTCAGTGAAGCATACAATGGACTGGTTAAAAAATGGCTGAGAATTGACTGAGACGCGAGCATGCGACTGACCCCAGAACAACCCGACAACAACCCGAGAACAACCCCACCTTCAAATTCAGGTCACAAAATCAAACGGTCACAAAACCACAAACCCACAAACTCCCTCACAATCAGAGAAAAAATCCATTGAGTGGGGACCGCAATACTCGGGAAAGACTGGGGGTCCATTTTCGTGGCATAAAGAGTACATTTTAGTGCGCTCATATTTGCAGTGCACTTACGCTCGTTTATTATGTTCACCGGAATCTACAAGCCTACACAGTGCCGAGCAACCCACCACACCAAACCACACCAAACCCACCGAATCAGGAAACCCAAAAAGGCAAAAGTTTAGGGATACCAAAGTTTTTCAGAAGTTCTAGAACATCAATAAACTGAAACCCAAAGAAGAAGTAGAAAAAGGAAAAGGCAAAAAAAGGAAAAGAAGAAAAAGGAAAAGGAAAAGGAAAAAAGGAAGGAAGGAAGAAAAAAAAAAAGGAAGAAAAGAAAAGCCAAAAGCTAAAAGCCAACATCTAAATTTTAACAATTTTTTAATTCAAAGCATCAGGTATTTTTCCATTGCTTTGACGTGTTTACATCTCTGCAGAAGGTGCGCCCGTTTTTCTGGAGACGCGCGCCTGCACAACACCTTCCGATCAAATTCTACCTCGTGTGTTCACTTTTTGGTTCCTCATATTGCATCGGTACTTCGCCATGAACACGCTCAAACGGAGCAAGTCCGATCTTCCAATGTATGTATACATAGAAACCGATGGAGGAGGTTGAATGTGGAGAAACCTCGAAATTCTCCCCGTTTTCCCGTCCTTGGCCGCCTGTTTTTTCCTTCGGCCTTGTTGCTCGTCTCATACTAACTTTAGCTATAATAGCAAACTCAAGCCCAAACGCCCGTCTCACGTCACTACTAAGCGGCTCTGGGCTGGGCTCGCCCTGCTACTATTTATATTGGCGGTCTTCCGTCTTTTTTTCGGCTCTAGCCGCCCTCCTACTCCTGCTTCCCCGGATCACAAGGTTTACTCTGTTACAAAAGATGGGGTGACTGAACAAACGCCCGAGATCCACTACGAAGATCCCGAACAGGCTTTTAAAAATACAGTGGAGGTATACGACTTTGCTGAGTACCAGGGTGGTAGTCAAAATGATGTGGTGTTGTTTCTAATGCCGTTACGGAACGCCGAACACGTGTTGCCTATGGCTTTCCATAACCTCATGAATTTGACGTATGACCACTCGTTGATCGATATTGCCTTTTTGGTATCGGACTGTTCGCCGGGCGATACCACTTTAGAGACTGTGTTTGAGTACTCCATAGCTTTGCAAAACGGTACGTTAGCCGACGACTTGGTGGCTCTAGAAACCGCTAAACGTAATGCAAACGTCAAGGGAACTAGCGACTTGTACAAGTCGTACATGGACGAAGAGTACATGAAAAACGTGCATAAGGCCTATAACTCGCCGGAGCTGTACCATGCAGGATACCGGGTTCCATTCCGGTCTGTTTCCATCTATGTCAAGGATTTCGGCCAGGTTATTGGCCAAGGCTTTTCCGATAGACATGCTGTCAAAGTACAAGGTATCCGGCGGAAACTCATGGGTAGGGCTAGGAACTGGCTCACGTCCAATGCTCTTAAGCCTTACCATTCCTGGGTCTACTGGCGAGATGTGGACATTGAAACGTGTCCCGGGTCAGTGATCCAGGACTTGATGAAACACAACTATGATGTTATGGTGCCCAATATCTGGAGGCCGTTGCCCACTTATTTGGGCGGCGAGCAGCCCTACGATTTGAACTCGTGGATCGAGTCCGAGCCTGCTCTTGAACTAGCACAGAAACTCGACGAAGATGATGTGATAGTGGAAGGCTATGCCGAATACCCGACTTACCGTGTGCATTTGGCTTATATCCGAGACCCCAACGGCAATGTGGATGAGGTGGTGGACCTAGATGGAGTGGGAGGAGTTTCAATTCTTGCCAAGGCCAAGATTTTCAGACAGGGAGTTAACTTTCCTGCATTTACATTCAGGAATCATGCTGAAACAGAGGCTTTCGGCAAACTTGCCAAAGCCATGGGCTTCCGCGTTGGAGGCTTACCACATTATACCATATGGCACATTTTCGAGCCCAGTGAAGACGACTTGAAACACATTGCCAAGCTCGAGAGACAGAAGAGACGGGGTAAAAGTGGTTCGTGAACACTAAGTGAAAATTAGGGACGCCTTGGCCGTTGTACACGTACTGCTCTTGTACACGTAATGGAGTGAATACTGAATGCAATAGAATTGTGTGAGGACTGTAAGAATAACAGAGATAATAGAGAATATAAAGGTAACGAAGAATGATAATGTAGAAAGTATATGTGGATCATGGGAAAAAAAACATTTTCAGTAGGAAGGCAGGTTTTGTAATCTACGTGGGGCCGTTGGCCTCACTCAGAGATTGTTCACATCCATTTTATTCATCACGATAAATGTTAAGCCGGAGGAATCGAACCTCCGTCTGGCTCGCTCGCGTGCGCGCGCAACCAGCTTGGCCACAACGAAATAGATCGAAATTCTGTAAAAATATGTCTACAGGCGCACCCGACTTTCCAGATCAGAATGCACCAACAATTTAATACTTGCACTGTATTTGAAAGCACAAATTTACATTAATTTATACTGCATTATCATTTACTATTCAAATTAAGGCTTAGGTGATCACCACAAGCCACGATAATGTGGCGTACATTAGCACCACGGGATAAAGGGCCAAAAGAACACGGCCGGGCAAAACACCCAGGCATTTCAAGCTCATACTGGCAGCATAGATGCTCCAGAGCGTCAAGACCAGCATTAAGATGAGCCGTACAAGTCCCCATGGAATAAGCACAGTACTAAGAATGGCCCCCAACACTATGGGGAAAATCAGGTACCCCGTAGCACTGATGGCCGATAAGAAGGAGATAGTACCGCGTAGAAGTTGGATATTAATTCCCACCACCAAGTAGAAGATCCAGATGAACGAAAACGTACCGGAAAACACCACATTGGTCTGCTTTTTCGGGGCAGCAGCACCCATAGTCACCGAATAGGCCAAGGAAAAGAGAAGAGGGCCCCACAAGTCCCAATCGAGAGATGCCACTATTTCCGGCAGTTCTTGAGCATCCACATCATCGTTTTCATAGTCGGTAGAAACAGGACGGAGCGGATTCATTACCGAACTAGGCAATTGGATGCCGTTTTGAGCAGCCATATCCACTAAGCGAGCCTGTTGAGCCAGAGCCAATTTCTGAAGCTGTGCAGGCCACACCACTATGGCCAAGCGTCGTAAGATCTGTACCAAGTCTCTCTTTAGAGTATGCCATACAGGCTCATCCAACGTATCACCTCCATTGAATTGTCGTTCACGAATGGTATTATTCTGTTGAAAGTCACTGGATGTCACAAATGGTGTGAATGCAGACGATAAGTCCACTTTAGGAGTCCATGGGAACCTCAAGTTATTTCCACCAGATGTGTTGTCTGTCGACAGAGAAAGATCAGAGGATTTTGGGTCTTGGCGGGTTGGGTTTTGGTGGGTTTGGGCTTGCAGATTAGTCCCAGAATTCACTATCTCAGGCTCCTCATCTGCAATTATAAAGTTATTGTCAATGAGCGGGGCGTCATAGCTCATGTTGGTGTGGCTATGGGCTATGAGCTATGTGCTGTAGTGAGGTATAGTGAGTGCGTGGTAGCTTTGAAGGAAAGGTCACGTGGTGCAAGCCTACGCATTCCAGCCTAATACCAACCATTTACTATCCATTATACGAAATATACTAATATTTGTATAGCTTATTTTATTATGGATTGAACAATCCGATTAGGTTTGCTTGTTGAGTTGTATCTGTATCAGGTCAAAATATATATGTACTGTTATGGAAATTATGAGTATGGAGAAGGTATAACTATACACCTAGAACTATACACCTAGAACTATACATCTAGAACTATATACCATGTAGTATGAACTAATGTACACTGATAGTTAAAGATGCAAATGGATAGGATTTTAGTTCTCAGACTTTCCCTAAACCCCCTATTCTATAAACCCAAGGACAATGGATAGACTGGGTACTCTTTTTCGGTAACACCTATTGATAGACTCAATTCTGGCATTGATCAATTCAGTACCCTATTTCTTATAGTCGTCCTTATTGTCATCAGGAGTCAAGTGCTTAATGACTTTAGCAGGACATCCCACCACCACAGTATTAGCAGGCACATCCTTGGTGACCACAGATCCCAGTCCCACCACAGCACCACTGCCAATCGTTACACCAGGCATAACGTTAACACCAGCACCAAACCATACGTGGTCCCCCACAGTAATAGGCAAAGCATACTCCACACCATTCCGGCGCATCTTAGGGTCAGTAGGGTGGGTGGCCGTAGTAAATGTACAGCTGGGTCCAATCAAGACATGGTCACCAAAAATGATCAAAGTACAATCCAAAAGGGTCAAATTGAAGTTGCCATAGAAACCTTTGCCGATCTTCACGTTGAACCCATAATCCACGAAAAAAGGAGGCTCCAATACCGTATCGGGTTGGACCTGGCCAAAGATCTTGGACAAGTGTTGGATACGAGCTTCCTGATGTTTTTGGATATCGTTTCCATAATGTTTCATGCGGATATCGCCATAGTCAAGTGCATCTTCGTGCGCGAGGTTTCTTCGCGTCCATAACTCTTGGTTGAAACAATCATAGGGTACTGAAGAAATCATCTTCTCGTACTCCTCACCTTTAGGAAGATTGTTGAGGTTTTCATAAGCATACTTAACGAGCTCACGGTTAATTTCCTTTGAAGTCATATTTATTTTTTTTATTAGTATGTTTGTGTATTCAAGATTTTGAATTAGTTTAGAATTTTTTAATTCTATTCCTTTTTTTTTTTGATGTTCAATTTTTTGATGTTCAACTTTTTGATGTTCAATTTTTTTGGTTCAACTTTTTGGTGATGTTGTTGAGGTTGTTAAAAATTGGGGTTGCCAAAATTCAATAGGAGAAATGAGGGGGGTATTTAAACCCCCCGCATTTTTGCGAGAGTTCCCCATAGTCACTTGATTTCCGCTTATTTGTGGGTCGTTCTGAGCTCGTTCCGAAGTGAGTTTTTTTTCGAGGCGGCCCCACGCGGAGACGGAAAGATTCATGTTATTCCGACTCTCCTCTCCTGTCCGCCATTATTGGCACATTCAAAAATATTACTTCATTCAAAAATATTGGTTCGAAGTATTGGCACATTCAAAAAATGCTGAATCATCAAAAAAATGACTCATCCCTAAAAGTGACTTTTGGAATCGAAGATAATTTGCATCTACTCGAGACCAGTCCTTTAGTTCACCACTTTTACCTAGCATCACCATAACTTACTCTCTAATTACTCTCGAACCTCGAACCTCGAACCTCTACCTAAATACACTGTAATTACTCTACTCACTCTCTAATCTCTAATCTCTAATCTCTAATCACTCTTCAATACTCTTAAAATACTCTTTTCTTAAATACTCTTAAATTGCTTTTTAATTATTTTTAACGGATTCTCTAAGTTCCTGTGTGAATCTGGGTGTGGTGAAACGTTCTCACTTTCTCACTTTCTCGTTCTTTTTTCGCCAAGAAAAACCGGATACATTTCCTCTTTCGCTTGACCATGATCCAATAAACTTCCATACCTTCACACGATTCTGTTTTAGGAATGTGTTTTTTGTGCTTTTTTATTTTGTAGCTAAACACTTGTCTATGTTAATTTTAAATTAGAGGTTTTTTCGTTTTTTCTCAAAATACATTCCTATAACAAACAGGATTGTTGCACTTGGGAAACTATTCAAACCACAGCGCGGCGAATGGCTCGAACGAAAGAAGACGTCGTACTGGTTAAAACCACACGAACAAAATTTAAATAACCCAATAATTCAAAAAAAAAAAAAGAGATTTGGTTTTTTAGACTGACTAACAAGTTGTTGTATATAGGATAACAAGAAAAAAAAACACAAAATCATGTTTATGTTCATGTTCATGTTCATGGTCATGGTCATGGTCATGTTCATGTTCATGTTCTTGGTCATGTTCATGTTCATGTTCATGTTCAGTTAGTTCGTTTTGACTTGTTTTTTTACTTGTTCTAGAAACATATGCGTCCAAATCTGGAAACCTCCCTTTTCAGAGCCTATTCGGATTTCAGGTCGCCATGGTGGTATTGAATTCCACTTTTGAATTTTAATGGTGGATATATTTCATTTTGATATGGTTCTAATGATTGGCACTGCATCACTCCTATACCAATATAGTACAGTGTGTTTCAAAACTATTCAAACCAGTGCGACAAAATGTTTCAACCTAGCACGACAAAACGATTCAATCCTCAAAAGCAAAATTAAACAAACCAATACACATAATCCCAAACAGGGTACCTAGTACATGTTCCGACAGGGTACCTAGTTCATGTTCCGCTCTGGTTTGACCCTTTATTGGTACTACAACCTCCCAAATGTAGTACAATCTTCCAGATTTAAGGTTTTAAAATATTGAATTTTCATACAGGTTGGTGTGAATCATTATGTGATTTGGTTTGAAAAAAACTTTGCGGTGGGCACGAAACTTTTTGAATTATTGATTTGTTTAATTTTGCTTAGTGTGGTTCGAAACATTTCGTCGTGCTAGTTTGAATAGTTTTGAAAAACATGGTATACTGTACATTGTAAGATGAGGCAATTCTCCAGATATAAATTTCCCGAATTCGTAAATTCAATAAATGAAAGTTAATGTAAAGTATTAAGTCATTTTTACTATTTGCCATTTGGTTTGAAAGTCTTTGTAAAGGGCTTCAAAACCTTTTGATTTGGTGATTTTGAATAGTTTTGAAAATCACTGTACTGTCTTTAAACCAGTGCGGCAATACAGTATTTTTCAATAACATTCAAACCAGGCTCCATATTTAAGATCTCAGAATACTGAATTCTGATTTAATTGGTGTTTGAAACGTTATGTCATTTGGTTTGAGAGACTCTGTGAAGGTGTACGACCCTTTTTGAATTACTGGGATGTCTATTTTGGCTAATTCTGGCTCCAAACTTGTTGGCCCCCTAGCTTGAATAGTTTCGAAAACCACTGTACTCACCACACTAATACTGACTCGAAAACCACTGTATGGTTCAAACCAGACTAGGGAAAATTAGCCACACCAATGATTAAAAAAGTTTGTGCTGACGATTTAAAAATTGATAACGTCGATCAAGGATTTAAAATAAACCTGTATATGTGAAAACTTTATTAAGTATTTAAGAAAAAAAAACTGTAAGTTCTCGAACCATTGGGAGGTTTAATTTTGCTTAGTGTGGTTTGAACATTTTGGCCGCGCTGTGATTTAAATAGTTTTGAAAATCACTGTACAGTGTTATTCGAAACGATTCAGACTAGCGCGATATAACGATTCAGACCTACACGACAAAACGATTCGGACCAAGAAGACAGAAGAATTCAGATCAAGAAGACAGAAGAATTCGGACCACACTAGCAAAATTAAACAAACCAATAATTCACAAAGTTTCGTACCCCTTATCACATCCTTTCAAACCAAATAGCGTAATATTGGTTTGTTGAATTTTGCTAGTGTGGTCCGAATCATTCTGTCGCATAGGTCTGAATTGTATTGTCGTGCTGGTCTGAATTGTTTCGAATAACACTGTATCTGGGGATTCTGGGTAAACACTTTTTTTCAGTCTCGCGCTTTTTCTACCATACACTAGTTTCTCAAAATTATTTAAACCAGCCTCCAGCCTCCAGTCTGCAGTCTCCAACCTACAGCTTTAAGAATTCAGGATATTACATTCTAATGAAAGTTGGGATAAAACATTATGCCATTTGGTTTGTAAAACTATTTGGTTTGTTAGACTGTGTGAAGGAGTACCAAACATTTTGAGTTATTGGTTTGTTTAATTTTGGTGGTTCTGGTTCCAAACATTTTGCAGTGCTGCTTTGGATAGTTTTGAAAATCAATGTATAGTGGAGTCTACCATATTGTGGATTCCAATAATGGATTCTAACAACAGTACTGGGTCCTACTAATAGTACTGGGCTCTACCAATAGTAGGGAAGTCTGCCTTGAGAATATATAACAAGAAACAGACCAGCAAACATTTGCTTAAAGTGGAGATTCTTATACTGTATAGACATTTTACTACACTAGATCAAGCCATAATCGTTAGGTTGAGTGTTTTGATTATGATGCTTTGGGATTGGGATGTGAAAAGATGTAAACCCCTAATTACCTCTGGTGGATTATGAGCCCCGGTCTTATCCTGCACAACAGGATATAGAGAGTACTTTACTTCTGCATTAGTCACCTGATCATTAGGATCTATTGGGAGCCTTATTTGGCTGCATTTTATTACAATACTCTTTTGGAATATCCAATATGAATGCTGGAAATATTTTCTGTTGATGTTACACTTTATGAGCCCCTGTTGCTAAACCTTTTTGGCTGGCTAAACGGTTCCAGAACCAGCGCTCATTTTCCACTTCATAGATTCTCCCTCTTTGAAAATCCTAGACGTCTTCATAAACTGAGTATCTCTAAGGTTGATGACTCCTTTATTTCTATACCATTTAGTCCGTGAACACTTCATCTTCGACGGTTCTTCTAACCCCTTGCTTCTCCGAAAGCTTTTGAATGGTCTCAAAGTCCTCGTCGCTCAAGGTAAATGTCTTCAAGTTGCCAATGATTCTCTTCTCAGAAACAGACTTGGGCAATGGGTTTGTTCCTCTTTGCACGCTCCAGGAAATTAACACCTGACCTGCATCCACGTTGTTCTTCTTGGCAATCTCCACAATGGTCTCGTTGGTCACCAAGGTGCTTCTAGATGAGCCCAATGGACAGTAGTTCTGAACCACAATGTCATTGTCAATCAACCATTTGGTGAACTCGTGTTGTGGCAACAATGGGTGGCCTTCGATCTGGTTGACCACGGGCTTGACCGTGACCTCAGGGTCGCTTAAAAGTCTCTCGATCTTTTTTTGCGTGAAGTTGGAAACTCCAATGGACTTGACCTTGCCTGTCTTCAACAACTTTTGGAACTCCTTGTAGGTGTCAACGTAGTCCCAGTCGTTGTATTCCTTTCCAGTCTCTGGGTCAATAGACTTGGGCCAATGGATCAAGTACAAGTCAACGTAGTCCAAGCCCAACTTCTCCAAGGACTCGTTGAAAGCCTCGGCCACTCTCTTGTGGTTGTCATTCCACAATTTGGTGGTGACAAAGATCTCCTCTCTGGGGATACCGGAGTTGCGGATTCCGGCTCCGACCTCCTTTTCGTTAAAGTAGTAAGCAGCAGTATCAATGTGTCTGTAGCCATTCTTCAAGGCAAACTCCACGGCCTTCTGGGCGTCGCCCTCAACGGACTCATACGTTCCAAGAGCCACCTGAGGAATGGTGAGTCCATTGTTCAACTTCAAGGTATTGGTGTTGGTGTGTAACGACATGATGTTTCTGGGGGATTTCAAAAACAATCTAGGAATGATTCGCGGGAATAGCATGGGGGAAGGGTAGCGGGCATGGTCTTTATATACTTGGACGTGGGGTAGATGCATAGCAATCGCGACAATTCTCGGGGCAAAAGACGCACGTTAACCATGATCCATGTTTCTAGTGTGATCACATGCTTAAACCTGAAACATTATTTAGAGGTACTTGAAACTTGAAACAAATAACTGGTGGAAACATTTACAGGGCTAGAACAGTATTACCTGAACCAATCACGTGAAACATTTCTGAAACATGTATGGGGGCTTCCATGAAGATTAGGGTGGTGGTAGTCCCTAGTATCACTTCTTGCGAAGTATTGCGCGTGGCCATCAACGCCTGCACAATGGCCAGTGTTAACGTCCTAATTCCAGAACCTTCAGTGTAAGTGTGGAGTAATAAGGGGGTTTACCTTTTTGCATAGTACTTAAAGAAAGTTTACTTTAGGTTTGTTAGTCACACCAATGTTACTATATACACTGCATTTTTTAGAGTCACACCATGTCACAGTCACTATATCACAGTAATTATGTCACAGCCACACTGTCAAAGTCACTATGTCACAGTTACTAAAAAAAACTATAGTCTGGTAGTCGGAGTTAAGGTGCAGGATAAAGAGGGCCGTGGCTTTACCTTACTTTGGCCTAGATCCACACTTGTACATTTTAAATCAGAAACACCAACTTGCAGCAACAAATTTGCCTACATAACATGTACTGACTTCATGCAATTATGGAACACCGAGCGAACGCAGGGCCTCGAGGATGTACGGCTAACATGCGACCCCCCCAAATGGTGTTAGTGTTTCAGCGCTTTACGCTTTCAATTGTGGAGCAGTGATAACGTTTGTTAGATTCCTATAAACTCAACCTAGGGGTGCCGTGACAGATTTACTTATCCGCCCTGTTTCAATACTGCGGATTCCCCTTTTCTTATAGGCCAAGCCATATTGGTCTGCGTAGCAACCAATATGCAGGTTGGATTAAATAATCCTCCTAGCAACAATTTCTCCTAGCAACATTTCATCTTGAGTTAGAAATGTAATCATCTGCATATGCATCAAGTGCTAACGTATAACACTTGCATGCTCCTCTATTCACGTTCCAGTAGGACACGTGAACCTGAACGTTGCTCACGTGCCAGCAGGCACGTGATCATGCGGTACAGATGTGCTGCAAGTTCAACAAATGGATCTGGGCCTATATGCATGCTTATCGACCCAAAATGCGTGGGTATGCACGCCACCGCCACTATCCCCCCCACTGGTGTTTCAAAAGCTACAGCAGTCAAGTATATAAAAGGACATGGGATCCCCAATGATTTTGGCTGTCAAAAAGAAAAATGTTCATACGCTTTTGTTGAAGCAGATAAAGCAGGAACAATAATGAAGAGTGTAATGATTCCATATGTTCATGAACGGCTGCTATTCACCCGTTGTGGCTCATAATCGAAGCATCACCCGTCTCGTTTCTTACACATAAGATTAGAGAGTGTTTGGAATTGCTACCATGGAAGTGGAATACCGCGTTCAATTAACTGAAGCATTCTTTTTATCCCTGTTGTTTTTTTTTTATTTTTTTTTATTTTTTTTTAACCGTTAGCCAGTGGCCAGCCCACTAGCTCTTGACCTACAGCCATTTTTGGATTGACTACTAATAATCACAAGTTAAACAGTGCGACCAGGAACTGGTCTTACTACTGTGATTCAAAATTGATAGCATTCTTAATAGAAACATCATATGATTAAAATTACAACCTATCTATGGTGACTACTATTTCGGAACCGCAATGACCGATATGAATAGGGCTTAGACTGGAAGTACTGGGAAAATGAATGGTTTTTATTACTGATACTAATCAACATAGTACTTTGGTTCTACCAGTAGTACATATACTAACTGATTTCAAGGATTCACCAACACTTCTTGCAAGCACTTCTATTCAGTGACTACACAGTCATTATATACTAGTACTGACAGTGACTTACTAGTATGATCAGAATTAATACCAAAATAGTCCAGCATTTATTACTGACTGATACTTATTATGATTATCAAGATAATACTTCTACAAATACTGTTTAATGAAATTTTGATAAAATACAGTTTGCAATCATTCTTTATTGAACTGCATATACAGGTTCACGGAAACTAATGCATGCAAATTTAGTCCTTGAAGATTGCAGGCAATGGGTCGTTTGTTCTTCTGGCACCCTCCTTATCGGCCAAGTTGTTCAAGAGAGCAAAGTCTTCGTCGGAAAACGTCACCACCTTTTTATTCGAAATGAGTCTCTCAGTCTTGACTGATTTGGGCAACACAGCCGTCTTCCTCTGCACGGCCCACGACACCAAGATCTGGGCAGGGTGAGCATTATACTTTTCAGCCAATGACTTAATGGTTTCGTCCTTGAAAAGTGGAGCCCCGTCTCCTCCCAAAGGCGAGTAGGCCGTGATACGAATGTCGTGTTTCTTGGCAAACTCATACAACTCAGGTTGAGGCAACAATGGGTGGGCCTCGATCTGAAGGACGGCCGGCGTCACGGTAACTTCAGGATGGGCCAAGAGCTTCTCGAGCTTCTTTTGGGTGTAGTTGGAAACACCAATGGACTTGGCTTTTCCAGATTTTTGAAGCTTCTGCACCTCCAAATATGTCTCGATGGATTCATTGATGGATGCGTTCTTATCGTCAAACTCACCATCAAGAGGCCAGTGGATCAAATACAAGTCCACATAATCCAAGCCCAACTTCTTCAATGACTCTTCAAATGCTCCTTTGACATTGTTGTGCTCGGTGTTCCACAATTTGGTGGTCACGAAGATCTCTTCTCTGGGAACGTTTGCAGCCTTGATTCCCTGGCCCACCTCATCTTCGTTTCCATACACGGCAGCAGTATCAATGTGTCTGTATCCGTTTTCAATGGCTGCCTTGACAATATCCTTGGCACTATCAGGAGGAGTGGTTCTCCAAGTTCCAAGTCCAATGGCTGGGATCTTGTTACCGTCATTGAGAGGCAAAACAGTGGTATCTTCATGCAACGACATTATGATTTATTGTTCAGTCAATGATTCAGTGGTTCAGTCAATGATTCAATGGTTCAGTTAATTAACAAAATTGGTATCAAGATTAAAGATATCAAGAAATCAATTGAGTGATTTTTTTTGGTTGGTGATTCAGAAAATGATTCAGGACATGGGTGGTATTTATATGTGATGTGGGTGTGGTTGCTCAGGGTCCAAGAGCCATTGCTGCATACCACGCAATATGACGTTGCACATCTAGTTCCGCAGTGCGCATTCATTGCTCACTTGCTGTTCACTTATTGCTGTTCACCTGTTGCTCACTTATTGCTCACTTGTTGCGCATTCATTAGCTTAACAGCAATAGTGGATTAGCACAAAGCGGATATTGCTTTCAGGATATGTCCTGCAGAATGCGCACCGTGGCTGGGTCTATTCCGCTACTCCCTGCATTGTCTGCATTGAAGCATCTAGAGCAACCATAATCACGGAACTCCATAATGAGGTGAACCACCATATTCACGGAACTCCACAATGATGTGAGCAATTATAGTAATTATCACATCATAACATTATACCACGTAACCACACATCATGTCGAATTGACTTCACGAACCACACATCATGTCGCATTGACTTCACGAACCACACATCATGACACATTCTCTTCAAGAACCACACATGATCTTCATCTGGTTTTTGATCCACATAATCCACACCCTATATGCATTCATACCATATAAATTAGATAATTATGCATTGCACTCATTCCAATTCCACCATTACAATTTCACCATTTCAATTCCTCAATTTCACCATTCCAATTCCACCACTCCAATTCCTCCATTTCACATTGATTAACCATTCAAGCTTAAACTTCCACCGTCTTTCCCCCTTTTCTATTTCCTTTTCCCAAAGAAACTCCGCATGGTGGATTCAGAGAGTTTGCTCGTATTGGACCTCTTACTGTAGGAAGACTCGAAACTGGTGGTAGTGTTCAGTCGGTGCAATGCTGAACCAATAGGATCCTTCTTATACTTGAACCTGTTGCCAAACTTCTTTAATCGCGACGTTTTGGGTTCAGGCTCCACCACTCCAATTCTTCCTGTTGTGGAAACTGACGCACTGCTCAGACTGCCTTCACGGGAGAACTTGGGCGTGGCCGAATCCGATTTGGTTTCAGGTACTTTGCGACTGGTCTTGATTTTTTCCTTTTCCTCTTTCACGGCCTTCAACTTCTTTCGCTCGTCCTTCTTAATCATCTGAGCAATGTGCCTATCGAGCTTGCGGTTCAGCTGGAGCGATTCGGACTTTTGCTCTTTGAATGGAGTAACCTTCATCTTCTCTGAACTCGTAGTTTTTTCCTCCGGTGTAGATGACTCACCTTTGAGCGACGGTAAGGTTACTGGGATGGATTTGAGCGTTGAAACCGACATCGTGGACGACTTTTTGCTGGCCAATTGGGGCATTTCGGATTCACCTGGCTTTTTTGTGCCCGGAGAAACCTGTGCCTCACCAGTTGCTTGTGGTGTTTGTTCGAGTTCCGCCTCGTATTTCTGATAAAGGGCAAGGTAATCCTTTTTCGTTTGTTCCAAGGAAAGACCCATTTGCCGAGCGTTCATGGATCTCAACATCAACTTTACGTCCGTGCACACAGATGCAATATCGAGAATGAGATCAATGACGTAGTTACTTGGCTGTGGTTGGTCGGGCGAAACAAGCATTTCTAACGTGAGATTCGCCAAGTTGTCCACATCTGAGGAGCCTTCTTCATTTTCGTTGAAATTGGCAGGGTTCACTGTATCGTAGACGGTTTTGTCAAACACAGACTTGTACCTTATTCCAGGAATGGAGCCAGAGTTCAGGTAATCCAAGTAATGCATCCCTGGCAACTCTTCATCGCTAGCACTAGTGGAGTCATCCATGTGAACCGGCGTACCTTCTTTGGGTGGAGGTGTATTTCCAGCATTAGAAGTATCTCTAGGACTTTTAGATTCTTCATTTCCTTTTTTAGCATTATTCTCTCCTTTATTCTCTCCTTCATTCTCTCCTTCATAATTACCATCATTCTCTCCAACATTTTCTTTCTTTTCTCTCTCAGTTTTCCCCTTCTCACCTTCTCTTTCACCCTCCCCTTTTGGCTCGTTGATAGGAGAAAGAAGTATATCTGCTGTCCGGACAGAGCTCTTGCGCTTACTTCCTCCAGAGGAAGTAGAGAGTTTATGTACATTGGAAGATTTGCGCAACAAGGCAATATCCATGTACCCATCGTCGACGGAATCCATGAAGTCAGCATACTCGTCCAATGGAAACCGGAAAGTTTCAGGCGTGGCCACTCCCACTTTGTCAAAGAGCTCTTTAAACTTCCGCTTGTAGAGCTTACCTTCTTCCAAAACAAGTGCCTCTTTTCTTCCTATGATTCCGTAGAGAACCTCGCAGATGAGATCATAGAGCAACGGAACTCGGAAGTACCTCGACATCAAGAAACAGTCGAGCGTGCATGGATGGAGAGGCCACTTATTTCCAATTTGGCCTGTATAGAAGTACTCTGCAAATGCCTTGACTGAGTTGCTTGCAAATGGTATGTACAACTTGCGGGGAATGAGAGATGGCTCCATACTGAAATTATCCACATCAATTTTCTGCATATCCAAGAGACTTCTGCTTTTGATGGGGCTCGACTGCAAAATTGGTGAATAAGCTGAGCTATTGGAGTCTCGAGGAATTTCTAGGCTTGTGTCTTCACTTGTACGTGTAGCCCGTTCTTTATCATCATTCTCTTTATCCCCTTTAGTTACACCATTTCCCTTTTCACCCTTCGAAACTTCAAGCTCCTTTTCAGCCTTTTCTTCCTTTTGATATTTTGCTTCATTTTCTTTTTGTCCCTTGGCCACTTCTCGTGCCTTCACAACAACCTCATCAATAAGCCGTTCGTGGCTTCCTGTCCTCGATTCGGGAGATGCAGGCAATGGAGATTCACGTGACGTATCTTTGGATGATTTGGTGGATGGAAGGTTGCGGAGGGCTGTGAGTGTATGCAAAAGAGATCCTCTGGGGGATGAAAAATCTGACGAGTTTTTCCTGGAATTGGACCGGAACGATACAGGCGCTGCTGAAATATCTGGGATAGGCTCTTTTGGGAGAGGAAGCTGCGAGGGAATTTCCTTGAGATGGTATTTGAGCACAGATGTGCCTGAAAGATTGGAGACCTGGGAGTTTCGCCTTTCTGAATTTTGTTTGAATGGGTCAACTGAAGGGATTTCCCGTGACGTCACAGACGTCCCGTCTTCAGCGGCCACACTCAGATTGTCCTGGAAAGGAAGACGAAATTGTGGCATATCTTTTTGAAAAGGATCTTTCATTGTAGGAGTTTCACGTGCTGCTGGTCCATTTAACAGGCTTGAGTCTCCCATCTGCTTATCAAGGTCAGAATCCACACTTCCACTGCCACGACTGGACTTCAAGGACCCCAGCTTGCTATCGGAGTTATTGTGGATCTCATCATGTTCAAACAGATCCACGGCCTTGACGTATGCCCTGGCCAACAAGTCAATGAAATATTTCCCCCATCTTTCCTTAAGTATCGATAGACACACCGGAATACGGTCTCCATTCGACGAAATGAGCTCGAAATCAGAGATAAGGTCTCCGTAGCGTAGAGCATTACGTCCCAATGTAATTGCAGCAGGGGGAAACGTAGAGCGGACCTTGGTAAATTTCACCTTAGGTGCAGCATAATGCACATAGTCACTGAATGTGGCTTTTGGAGTGTGGTCTTCGTTATTCTGGGAAAAAGATGCTCCACGTCTCGACAGGTCTGTCTCACTCATTAGTTCTTCTCCCGATGTAGACGAAAGTGCATCACTTATAGAACTCATATCCGAGGAGGCCGCCTGATGGAAGATTTTCCCAGGGACGTTTCCTCCGGCCAATTCCATCGATGCAAGAATATTTGTAACTGGTAAACTGACAGTTATCATGGATGAGAAATAGCGTACACTGCTAGTAGTTTGTGACGTCACATAATTTCCTAGAAGCACCACTTTATGGTGGGAAGACCATACAAAACCGCCCCAGAAGCGGTGGGATCCATACTCGTGGTGGCAAAAAATGTTTAATCTTGACCATTTTCCCGTAGGCTTATTGTAGATGAAGATGGAGATATCGTAGTCATTGGCGAGAAACCCAATCAACACCAAATTCTGCCCAAACAAGCCACCCGTTGGATACCGAAGATTGTAAGGCACTGTCCGTTTAATATATTGGCGGTTCTTTTCTTTGGACTGGATGCCTTGTTTTTTCCAGAGAGGAGGCACTCTAGGAGGGTATATTTGCTTTCCTAACCTGCAGGTCATGATGGGATTATGCAATTCCTGGTCAGCATTGGCATCTGTCGGTGCATAAATAAACAAGGACTCCACCATAGAAGGTTTGGATGTGATTCTGGTGCATGGAGATGGATTTGCCTGCGCCGGATCTGCCTCTGCTTCCTCAGTGAAACTGACCACCGAGCTATCTAGATAATTGATGCTGATATCATTTGAAGTCTTGGAAGGCTCTGGATTCCCCGGTGTTTTCGGCGTAGCGGCCATATTTGAAGTCTCAGTTGTCCCCGTAGATTTACGGCCAGCATTTGTCTTGGGAGGATACTTCAAGGGTGGACCTGCATCCACGTAACACTTATCAACAAAGTCGTAGACGGAATTTTTATAGATTCTAGTGGAGTTTGCATCACAACCGCCTGCTATCAAGATTCCAAAGTGATCTCTCTTGTTGACAAACGTGAGATGATCGATTGTGGCGAGTTTATGGGTATATCTTGGACAAGGGATCAATGGGTTTGTTTCCCAGCCACGTCCATCGTGTAGAAGCAGCCAAGACTTAGTAAGAAGGTTAAATTCCCAGAGATCATTGCATGGAACAAGCTGGAACGTATCAGTATCGGACCCATAGACTTTTCCAGGGGCCTTGTTGTTTTCAGAAATGACCAAACCGCCAAAAACGTAGAGACAGCCTTTTCCAGTAGCAATTTCATGAAAAAGCCGAGGCTTTGGGCGAGGCAGGCCCACGGGAATGGGTACACGAGACCAAGCCCTGGATATCAAGTCTAAAAAGAACATTTCACCCGAAAGATAGCGAGAAATATTGCTCAGCTTGTTATTGGTGATCTTGCGCATGAAGATGGTGGATATAGAGTCGATAGATACATTGCCATCGAGTTCTAGACCAATGGTAAGGCCACCAAAGGTGAATACAAATGAATTGTATAGGATCAGAGCCGAGCCTGTGCGCACGTGCAAATTGAGGCGGTCATCTTTTTCAATGGGTGGAGACTGAAGAGTATGGCAGCCACAGGCTGTAGGAATAAGTGTCAGCATGACTATCAATTCTTCAGTAGATCAGATTTCCAATATGTGTAGTATTGGGAATTGAGTCTTAGAAATGAGTATTGATGATTGGTAAGTTGATGATTGGTAAGTTGATTGCGTGTAGTTGATGATTGCGTGTAGTTGAATGGGTGTAGTTGATTGTGATTGGGTGTAGTTGATTGTGATTGGGTGTATTTGATTGGGTGTATTTGATGATTGGATATGGGAACACGTTGCAAGGTCAATGGAACCAACAAATCGATTATTCCTTTGGAGTCAAACCGTACCAATACAACGTAATTGTTTGTATTGTTTCAGGATGTTGGGTTATATAAAAACTTTTTAGAATGTTGGGCCCAGGAATGTTAGGCAATAGTATATTAATGGAGCCGGTTCAAAAAAAGAATAAAGAATAAAGAATAAACGCCCCTAATGGAGGCAGGCGGCGGGCGGAAAGGACCACAGCTTTATAGCAACACAAACAAACAAAAAAGGCCAGCACACTGTGGATATCAATTGCAAGCAGCAGCTTGAAAAATGTTGGAGGAGGAGGCGGGAGGAATGTTGGAGGATGAATTTTGCCCGGAGTGCGTGAGCAGAAGTGTAGCGCGAGGAACTAGTGCTTTGCAGATCGCGAGCAGATGATGAGAGAAGGAAGAGAACCATCCACACCAAAATGCAGGAGATTCCAATCCAGGCAGGGGCAGCTCGAACAGACAACCAAAAAAAAAAAAAGGAAAACGAGCTTGTACTAGCTAGAACAATTTATTCAGTATAGTATAAATGTAGTATAAATGTAGTATAAATGTAGTATAAATGTAGTATAAATGTAGTATAAATGTAGTATAGAGGTACTTGATAAGGTTTTGATAAGACTTTGATAAGGTTTGAAACAAGTAGCTGGAACAAAAGTAAGACCTGAAACAATTAAAAATAGGTGAAACAAATAGAATGTCTAGATTAAATAGAACTTTATTTTGAAACACTGAAACACTCTGAAACACTTCTGAAACACTTCTGAAACACAATACTGTGAATATTTAAAAGTCAGCTTATAGTCAGCTTATGGTAATAACTGACTCCTTTAATTAGTGTGTGATTTTGGTGTATGAATTTAGTGTATGAATTTAGTTTATGAATTTAGTGTATGAATTTAGTGTATGAATTTAGTGTATGAATTTAGTTTATGAATTTAGTGTATGAATTTAGTGTATGAATTTAGTGTATGAATTTATAGTGCGGTGGAAATATTTGGGGTGTGAATTTGGTTGAATTATGAGGGTGCTAATTTTTGTGGGTGGGACTTTGGTGGTTTAATCCAAAATGCTATGTATAGAACTCCTCAATTCTCAAGGTGAATGTATTCTCAATCAATCCTCAATCAATCCTCAATCAATCCTCAATTAATCATCAGTGTAGTACATATTTTTTTCTCAATCAATCCTCAATGTAGTACATAATTCTACTTCTCAATTTGTTTCTCACTCTCACTTCTCAGTACATTCTAGAGTCTCAGTTCCTTGGTCGCAATTTGGTTGACTCATAATACTACAAGTGTACTACAAGTGTACTACAAGTGTACTACAAGTGAGTGGAAGTGTTCCAAGAAGTAAGTCACTCAATCGAAGGTGAATTATATTATGGGTGCGGTAGTATAGTCAAAGAATAAAGTTGATGTTAAGTAATCAAAGTATGGTACATCAGTGTAAGTTGGTAGTAGACTCAAAGAGTAGCAGACCAAAGGTATAGACTAGAGTCATAGACTCCATGGTATGACTCCATGGTATGGCTCCATGGTATGACTCCATGAATAGACTCCATGAATAGACTCCATGAATAGACTCCATGAATAGACTCAATGGTATGACTCCATGGGTGTACTGTAATACTGGTATAGTATGGTAGTAGAGTAGTATCAGTAACCCTTACTGAACTATAGGTTGCAACAAGTAGTAGAATAGTATAATGGTAGAGATGATGGTGTAGTAGAGTAGTATAATGGTAAGTAATGGTAAGTAATGGTAGGTTTTTGGTAGAGTATGGGTAGTAAAGCGTAGAGATGTAGCAGCGATACAATAGTCTAGTACTTAAGACTATGAATAGTGTGTGGTAGTATGGTTGGTAGTATAGTAGAGTATATAGACTAAAGAGTATTGTGTATGGTGTGGTAGTATAGTGGTCTAGTAGTAATATGGTTATATAATTAGAGTAGTAGAGTAGTACATTTAGTACTGACAGTGCCATAGCAGTATACATAACAGTAGAGTCTTGCAATGTCATATTATCCTGTGAAGTACTAGAGTGATATAAACTATAGATATAACAATATAGAGTCTGGGTGTAGTGGTTATTATAGGGAATACGGCAATGTAGTAGTAGTCTTAAGTATTATGGTCTACTGTTAGTCTAGTACTAGTCTATTGTTAGTGTAGTGTAGTCTAGTACTACAGTCTAGTACTACAGTCTATTGTTAGTGTAGTGTAGTGTAGTTTTCTGAAGCACTGATAAACAGGGTCAAGTCTGAACCTTAGTCCTGTCGAATATGTCGTTCTTCACTTGTTCAAATGTAGTAGCTAGTGTAGTCATATACAAATGCTTCCATGACTTCATCTTCAATGCCATACATGTATTAAATCATAGATTCTATGTACTACCATACTACTCTAATACTACTCAAATACTACTCTAATACTACTCTAATACTACTCTAATACTACTCAAATACTACTCTAATACTACTCAAATACTACTCTAATACTACTCAAATACTACTCTAATACTACTCTAATACTACTCTTATACCACAGTATTACCACAGTATTACCACAGTATTACTATAGTACTACAGTACTACAGTACTACAGTACTACAGTACTACAGTACTACAGTACCACTATAAGCTAAATTTATACCTCACTATTCTATACCATATGTACTTATACTAAAAAGTACTACTACTACTAGTGTTAGATTCTTGTTAATCGTTTTGTACTAAGTTATCTATTTTGTTCGTTGACGATTCCTCAGATCAAGAAATCAGTGTGATTCATTTACCAATTGAAGAGAAACATGCCACTGGAAAACTCTTCACCAGAACAATTGACTACTACTATAGTACTACTACTACTACTACTACTATTACTACAACTACCACTATAGTACTAATAGTATGACAGTGTATGACAGTGTATGACAATGAATAGTATAATTTGGCCCATATAAACCTTGGCCGGTGGAGGATTGAGATTTCTACATCTCCTTCCTTAGGCATTAATTAGCTATGGTACTTTTGATCACTTCAGAAACCTGACAAGAGCCATCGAACTCTCCTCAATCAATCCGGCTATACGGTCGATCTCATGTTGGGCCCGAGTGAGGTCACCGTTGGCCACGAATTCCCGAATAAGTGGGAACGTGTTCCATTCGTGCACTCCATCACCGGTCACTGGTGCATTGTAGGGGAACCCAAAGAGGTAGTTGAGGTATCCTGCTCGAAGAGGGGTGCTTGTTCCAGAAACAAATATCCCATTGAAAGCCACCATGTTATCGTTGGCCGACCTGCGTGTGGCTGCCAACATCACAGGCTCAAGTGAAGAAGAAGACTCAATGAATGTTTTCCAATCCAACCGGAAATCTTCAAGTGACTTGCTTTTGCTGCTCAATGTTTGAATGGCCCGTGTCATCACATCGAAATGTAGTTTGGGTTGTACAACTTGTGAATTGGCGGCCATCATCTCGTCCACGTGCTTCTCAAGGTTCTCCTGGTATCCCTTGAGTGCTTCCAGAAGGGTCTTGAAGTTGTAAGGAATCAATGGATCCTCTGCAAGCCGGAGCCCAATACGAGCTAAGAGCTCCACCATGGTCTGGTACTTGCGCGTGGACGAGGCCGTCTGGATCTCGAAGTTGGCGAAAGTGTCCAAGCACGAATTAACCGGGCTCGTACCTTCTTTGGACCGGTACGTAATCTCCATCGCTGGAATATTCAACGAGTTGACAAACGGGACGTAGTTTTTCTCCTGCAACAAGTCGTAGTGGAAGACATCCAGGTCGTGACTTTCCTTGTACAAGTCATAAAGAGTTTTGGGCTTTTTGGGGTCCACCTTGACCTTCTTCATTTCCTCCCGGATCACATCGTGAAGAAGAGGATTGGCATTCACATCCAAAATATCGCCATCGGCCAAACCACTGAGCTCAATATATGTGTAACCCTCTTCAATCAACTGCTTTTTCCTGTTTTCAAGCCATTCTGCTGATCCTGCCAAGTTGTACTCTGTAGCGTCGAAAGATATGAAGTAGATGGTCCGTGAAGGAGACCACGAGTACCGTCTCTGAAGAGATGTAAGTGTCTTGACAAGCTCAAGCAAAATAGCAGTGGAACTTGCGGAAGTGCTTGCACCAAAGCAGAGGGAGTCACGAGGAGCCCCAAAGATGATGCCCTTGCTTGTCTGTTCACGGCCAGAAATAGAACCAACCACATTCCAAATCAGGTGTGTAGATCTCTCATCGTTCTGCACACTGAGTTTCAATTGGGAGACTTCTGGGGCCCGATTTTTAGGGTTTGATCCAGAAAAAAGACCATCCCCGAAGTCCACACCTTCCTTACCAAGCTTTTCCACAAGCGCTTTTCCATCTCTCCAGGATACCGGAATACAGGGGATTTTCGCTGTCACCGCAGAATCCTCCCATTTGAGCCGTAGAACATAGTCATCATGCGAAGACCAGCCGGGCGTCAAGACGTCTCCGGGACTGAATCTGGAAAGAGCCACATTCAAGCGTTGGATGGCGTCTTCGTGCTTATTTCCAGCCCAATCGATGGGGGAAGTAATAAACACCACGGCATGTGCACCCAAATGACTGGCCTGGGCGATTTTGTTTCCCTCGGAAACATTTCCTCCATATTTAATAAGAACAATCGTGTCCTTCACATCCACACCAGCATCCTCGAGTTTTTTGAAGTCACTTGGTGACCCGTAATTCGCATAAATATATGGTTTATCGATCTCGCCCTTGGAGCTGGGCGAGTCGGGGTTGAAAGCCAAGTGGTGCATCTCGGAGTCGTTCACCTCGTATAGAGTAGCAGAAAATGAGTCGTCTGCAAGCTTGACATAAGTATGATCGGTTTTAGGGTAATTTAAAAAGGTATCGACCTCGTTGAAGTCCACGGTTTCGAGCCCGTTATTGAAGAAGTAACTCTCCACGTACCGAGCCAAGGCCAAGTCACCCGTAGACCCGGCAACATGCGGAATAGATGACAAGTACTCGATATTCTCCTTAAGTGTTTTGGCATCAATGTACAGATGTAAAGAGTCACCTAGTTGGGCCACATCATAGAACTTACCACTGGAAAAAGCACCCCCACTGGCTCCATTGACACCATCACTGTTTTCATTCATGGACACTGCATACATGAGCACCACCACAAACGACACGTATAGAAGTCGTTTCACCACGAGTGGATTGCCCACTTTCAATATGTACAGTTCGTATTTGTTGCTGGCAAAAGCATATGCTTCCCGGAGCGGCGCCAGGTAATGGAGAATGGGAGCCATGAAGAGGCCTTTGCATGTGATATATACCCTCTGAGATGCATGCCATGCTTGCACTAACCGGGACGGTTGGGTATTTTGGCGTGTGTTGGAATCATCGATTTCAAACTGTTCAATTCCACGGTACTGAGTATGCAGAGCATCGTACTCTGGTGGATGTGACGGTAACTCAGACATCTAGACTATTCTGGAGATGAGAAATGAGGTTTGGGATATCCAATTTGTAAAATTTGGGTATTGATAGACACTGTGTCTTGGTATTTGCACCTTAGTATTTGAACCTTGGTATTGAACTATGACAGCTGAACTATGGTACCTTTTCGGGTGCTTGGTTAGCTTCTTAGTAATTTATCAGGTAACTCGATAAACAACTTGATCACCTCTAAGTTAGCTTGGTATTCTTCAGTATCTGATTAGATTCTAGTCAGATGGTCCCTTAGTTACCTCTTAGTTACCTCTTAGTTACCTCTTAGTTACCCCTTAGTCAGTTTATCACGTAGCGTATTACCTCCCTAATAACTGGTGACCCTTAGTTAACTGTTAAGCTTCTAAATAGCCTCTGGTTACCCTGATATAGTAGCCTCTTGAAAACCAAATATGGTATCCTAATATGGTAGCTTTTTGTTAAGACCCACTATATACCTTTTAGATTGAATGGTAACCTCTTAACTAAAATGACAGCTTCTTAGGTAGACTGATTATAGGATTCCAGCCAGTAGTACCAGTAATACCAGTAGTTCGCACCTTTTCTCAGGCTTCTGTAGCACGACAACTACCGCGATTTTCACGCAAATTTCAACCCCCCTTGGTCTATTGACCGGTAGTATCTCTTGATAGCTTATAAAGTTAGCTTTTCTTAGACTCCAAACCACGAAGTAGAATTGTGGGAATGGACAACAGTTTCTAGCTAATCCTAGTATACACTTTGATCTGATTACAGCACGTAGCGTCCTGCTTCGATATGCTTTTTATTTGCGTCAAGACTCTAAGGAACGGGTAGAAGTATGGGGGGCGTAGTATCGTAAGAAGTAGTCTGGTACGTGTGCGCGGGCTGTTCCTGCAGACACCCCATTGTGGAGCAGCCTACCTAAAGTCACACGATAGGGCTCCTAAAGTGGAAAGTGATCAGAGTGATAGTATAAGAGCATGGTGGTATGTTACGTATTTGTATGGTGGTATAGTTTTAAGAAAGGGGAATGACGAATGGATAAGATAACCGGAATTACATGTCGAAATTTCTTGTCACGTGACAACGTATCATGTGTTATTGTGACACGTGATAAAGATCACATGTACCCACATGACCTTCCACGTGACTCCCTCCTCGCGCCATCATGGGCCGTATCAATTAATCATTCCCCCAAAGTTCACACTTCCACCACCATCTTTGCAGATCTAAAGCAAATATATCACTTGTGCTCGCTATATACAGGTTTTAAGGTACTGCACCCAACGCACGTGGTTCATTGCCTTACCCTCGGATCCATTACTTCATCTCCTACACTATAACACTACACCAAAGTGTATATAGGCGCTAGAGTCTACTTTCCCAGAATTCTAGTCCACACACACAAACAACAGAAACAGTTCTTTCCACTAAACCATTTGGTTATATACCAAAATCAATCGGTCATAAATTCACATACCAGAATCTACCGAGATTACAAAAATTTCCATCCAACTGCTTATAAACCAAATCTAATAGAGATATACTAGAATCTGCAGCTTAATATTAAAATCTAATTTAATAGCAGAATTCCAGAAAATTTAGTTTCAAAACTAAAATCATCAGAAAATCCATTTTCATTGCTAGATTCACCAGAAATCTCGTTTCAATACCAGAATTACCAGAATTACCAGAAATCCATTAATATATTAGAATTCAGAAATATCCAGTTCCATAACAGAATTTCACCATTTATTCTATAATATTTTATCATCCCGGAACCTAATACTTTTATCAAATTACAATTTATCTAGCTGATATCAAGGATATATACTACTACACATTTGAAACCCCGAAAAATCTATAGTTTCTGAAGAAAAACCAGCATTTCTATACCATTATCCAGATTTTTCAAGAAAATTCAACTGTTTTATACCAAAACATTAAATTGAATTCAAGAATATTACCGAATATCCATAGAGATCCAGAACAATCCATTCTTTCACATACAGGATAATCAATTCTATATTCAGAAACACACAATCCTTCAGTTTCTACACCCAGAATACCATACATTCTCTGTACGAAGGCTTCCAAAGTTATAGACCAGAGTTCCTACAATAATACTAAAGTTTCCAGATCCAATTTCATACCCCAAACTTTATTAATCATTGAACAGATTCAGACTTCCAAAAATTATTATACAATCTAAACTTTTACAGAAATCATTTCGATATTCACCATACTTAAGCAGCATACATGATATGCTATGAATGAAGATAGCAGAATGAAGAAACTACCCGAACTCAAGCACGACGAGGCCGGCAAACGCAATCTGCGGGCCAGAAAACACCATAATGTCGTCAATAACTTTTTCGACTACCAACTGTACCGAGATCTGCCCGAGTACCATCAGCAACAGCAGAAACACCCACCCAACCGGTCTAAAAGAGGGTCTTTCGAGACCAAAAAGAAGAAACGTCTCTTTTTACATGGTATGCGTTTTATCAACCTCAACTACAAATTTATTGTGGATGGCCGCAAGCAGTACCAGGCACAACAACTCGATCCCAATGTGCCGGTGGATACACGTGATATAATACGTATAGTGGTGCCCAAAGGACCGTCGTGTCCTATATGCCTTACGGAAGAGTTGGTGGCACCACGTATGATCACCTCGTGTGGACATATGTTGTGTTTAACGTGTCTCCTCTCACTCTTATCCAATGAGGTTCCTGTACACATGAAACGGGAAAGCAAAGCTATTGTGGAGAAATATAATGACTGTCCTTTATGTGGGTCGATTATCCGAAAACACGATGTGAAACCGGTAAAATTAGTGGAGGTGGATGAGCGGTTTGAGATCCCCAAAATAGGTGACGATGTGATTCTCACGCTTATGGCCCGAAATACCACTGGAATTGTTCCTTTGCCTCGTTACATGGACAATTATAACCAAAACTCTTTTCCTTGGGTCGACCTGGCTCTGGATTTACTTGGATACCTGCGGATGTTCAAGGCTGACTTGGCCTATGTACAGGCCATGTATGAACAAGAGAAAAACGACATTCAAGCCGCCTTCAAGCTTGACAGGGAACTTTATATGGATGACGGGAAATATGTGGAGATGGCCATGCAGGCCATAGACGACGATATAAAGGCGTGGTCTGCATCATTCAGTGATCAGAGCCTTATAACTGATACAGGTTCTTCAGAACTGGTGGGTCAGACCTTCTACTACTACCAGACAGGCTTCAAATCATCCACAACATATGTTCTCTCCCCACTAGATGTGAAGGCGTTGAAGGCCAGCTATAACGATAGTTATACGCAACTTCCAGATTCAGTAGTGGCTAAGGTGGAGAATATCCGGTACGAGGAGCTCGATGAGGAAACTGCAACATCCAAGTATAAGTACCTCTCGCATCTCCCGCTCGGGACACTTTTAGGATTCTTGGAATGCTCATGGAAGAACAACGAGTTCATAAGTGCAGATGCATGGAAGCAGTATGAGCCTGAGCTCAAAAAGAGAAGCAAGGCTAGTGCTCGAAAACTCCGAAAAGAAGAAAGTGATCGTTTACGTGCAATCAACGAAAGCGAGCGGCGGGCACGTGAGTATATTGAGAGGGAGAACAACGGCCAAGCCAAAGCCAATGATTACGATGAGTGGACCCCTGGAATGATGGGCAGTCTTACTATTTCCGACCATAGGGAGCTTCCGGCCTTATCTGAATCAGCAATTGAAAATGCCACTGATGGTCAGACGAAGAAGTCTGTTTGGGGAACCCAAGTCCCAAAAGATGAAGAGGATTGGGAGACTGCAGAAATGCTCCGTAAGGCACGTGAGGAGATCGAAAGGCAGCAGGCCCAAAACCCCAAGGGCAAGAAAAAGAAAAAGTACGTGTTGCTCTCTTCATAGAGAGGTTGAGAAAAAAAAAAAAAAAATTCAGGATGGTGGTTGTGAGAATTGAAGTCATGGTCAAAAGTATGGCCAGTTAAAAAGTGATTCCGAAAACGAATCTGAAGTCTAGGGACATAATAAAACATAGAGGTCAGAATTACAGAAGAAAAAGCGGGTCAGAAAAAAAGGACAGAAAAGAGATCAAGTTACGGATCCAAGATTTTGTTAATGAAACTGTGGACCGAACTTGAACAGAACTTCAATAGAAATTTACAGACCTTTAAAAGAGCGTGGATGACATTTGGACAGAATTTGGACAGAATTTGGACAGAATTGAGACCCCAGAGAGGGTATTGACGCACGTGACTGTGCGCGGTGTATTCACCAGCGAACACATCATCCGTTCCATTCCTAGATCCAAGGTAACATGGGTAAAAAGGTCAACTTAAAGTATGTCCATCAAGCATAATAATTAATGAATGAAGTGCTCAATTTACTAACTCTAGCTCCCTTGTGGACTTGAAAACAGAGGCTGACGATTTCCTCCCCCAAGCGCTCCTGCAACTAGGATATGAGCAGTCGTTCACTTTGGTGGACTTGAAGCTCGCGCTAGGGTTGCTTACCGTGGCCATCAGTGGGTTCCTATACTATTTGGAAAAGAAAATCTCTTTTAAGGATAGTTACTATGTGATTGTGGCGCTGATTGTGGTATACTTTATCATCTGTACCGTGTTGTACTACCTCAACAAGGCACCCCAATACAAGGACAACGTATACATTGGTTACAACAAGGAGCTGAAGGTTTCGGTGTACTCTTCAACCAAACCTTTTGAGCCGGTGTACAGAGTGAGGGTTGTGTTTGGCGATGGAAGAGCTCTTGAGGAGAATATTCCATTCACGAAGATGTTTGATGAGTTTGGCTACTTGAACGAGAGTGAGAGTTCTGCAATAATCAAGGGTCTTTTGGAGAAGAAATCCCAGTGATCACCAAAATAGTATCAGTTGAATCGAATTGTGGCCTAAATTGAACATGCTTACTTGGCTGTCATGGTGTCTTTGCTGTCTTGATGATGGCGTCATATAGTCTATATACAGGTCTGTCGTCCCGGGACGTTTTCATTTAGTGTTCTTCATTTAGTGTTCTTCATTGACATTGATTTTCTCATCCATTTTGGAAAACCACCGTGCTAATCTTTGAATCGTCATAGGCATTACTTTAATGGCAGGTAGAAAGTTGGCATATAAAGGTTCACACATCACACCCGTGCCTCCCTGCTCCACTCGGGCCACGATTTTCTGTGCTAGTATTCGGTGATCAACCACTGGGGCCACAAATTGCCTGCTAGGTATGACATCTCCAAACATGACTGTATCTAGTTGACCAGGTAGTACTAGTAACATACGTACCTTCGGGTATGGACGTAATTCTTCACTTAAACATTCGTGGAACTGCATATACGCCGCCTTGGATCCAGAGTATGCCAGGAGATTACATGGTCCAAAAGTACCCAATATGGAAGAAACATTAACCACACTAAGGAATTTGTCACGATGTTGGGTCACGTGAGCCTCAACAACAGTTCGTAAAATAATTGCTGGTGAAAATGTATTGACGTTAAACACCCTCAGTAAGGTTATTTGGTCAGTACCAAGGAACAGTCCATTATGTCGAACACCAGCATTATTGATAAGAACGGAAATGGATTTTTTTTCAAGAGACAAGTCATGGATTACCTGCAGGATAGTCAGTTGAGTCATTTCCACTGAAGATAAGTCACAGTGTATATACAGGACGTAGCCCCCCAGAACCAGATCTTTTGCCATGTAAGGATCAATATCCAAAACTATCACTTGGCATTTTTTCAGTACTAGAATCAGTACTATTTCCCAACCCAAGCCACGTGATCCCCCAGTAACTAGAGCAATATCTTTTTGAGATATACCAGGGAAGTTATTGTCTCTTTGAGATCTCTGGTTAAACTGGTAAAACCCTTCCACTCCTGCACCCAGGACCAAGAATATAAGAAACCATTGCCAGTGCCATTGCCAGTGCCATTGTATATAGACAGCAGCTATAGCCGTATAAATGTAGTAGCGCACATGGCAAAGCGTGTGTACTATAGAGTCTATATCAGCCATGGAGAACTGAAGAGGTGGAGTAGATAAGAATGCGGTGGTGCGCACGTGAGCTACAATACCCCCCACCCAAACCAGTCCAGTAAAATCAGGTCTATTTCATGATTAGTAGCATAATAATTATTTTTTACTTAATACTGGTATTTTGAATGTATTTCATGTTCAATACTCTTTAATATTTTTTTATTATTATTTCAGCTCAATTCAATGGTTATATAGTACTAGTCTATAGGTACTAGTTTATAGGTACTAGTTTATAGGTCCTAGTCTATAGGTACTAATTTCTATTATTGTCGGACAAATTAATCGGACTAGACAGTTATTGGTCGAAATAATGCCCAACAAATAATTACAAACCATTTTCAACCATTACTACTTTTTAGCTAAACCTTCAATAGATGGATCTCAAAACTATCCAAGAAGAGTTCATACACAATAAAATAAAGCAAGTTAAATAGAGCTGTTGGATTCCGGTTACGTCAAGTACTCTGTTTACTATGTTTCTTGGTTGATGGTTCCTCAGAAGAGGGAACCTGAGCTATTTAAATAACGAAAAGGGTGATGAGAATGCGTGATGAGTTGACTAATCGGTCATTCGGTGCCAAAAGAAACGAGCAACAAGGGAAACGACTAACAAAGAAACGAGTAGTCAGTCTCGGTGGCGAGTAACTGCCTAGTCGACTTTCGTAGGCTCTAAAAATACCGATGGGTAGCGAGTCTACCCATGGCGGTTCTAACACTTATGTCTCTAAGGATCAGCAGTATACAGTTCTGGTAAAGGTGACTGTAAGTAACATTCCTTAGTATTTTGGTATCCTCAATACCTTTCGTACTTCTAGTACCTAAGAACTTCTAGTTCCTTTGATCTCCTTGGTGTTTAATGTCCTTTTGTTTAATGTCCTTTGGTGTCGAAAGAATAGCCACGTGCTATACCAATGTCACCCTCCTCCACTTCGGCACCTTCTTGGCTAAGCTGCTCAGGAGTCGTCCAGTCACTTCCCAAACCAGTCCATTCTCGTGTTTGCAAATGTGCGGCTGAGGTAGATACCGTGTTTCTAAGAGCTACTGCACCCAGAAGCTTCTTCACTAAGGCCAGTGAGTTTTGGGAGATTTCAGAGTCTTCTTCTTCAGCCTCTGTAGGCTCCTGAGTAATCTGGAGATGGTTTAAACGTCTTAAAGGCCGGGCATTGACAAATCGACCCGTCACAGGGTCGAACTCCGGCTCCTCATCACTGACATCACCATCTTCATTCTTGGTATCATTTCCTTCTTCATCGTCTTCTTTTTCTTCTGCTGTAAGAGTGAGCACGCTCTGGAAGTCCGTGACCCACTTGCCTGTCCAGGAGAACTCATCACCAATAGCCAATAATAATTCATAGGGAGTCACAATGGGTTTGAAGTACTCATTTGTTTGGTCCAATAAAATACCTTGGTGGTCACAGCCCAAAACACACCAAAGATCCACAGCCTCGAAGTTGGCGAGTTTGGCCACGTTCGGTTTGCCCACCACAAATAAATAGTGTTTTTTGCCTGCGGCTTTGATTTTGGAGGAAAGCTCGCGGATGAGGCGTTTGGTATTGGCCAATGAGAGTGTGTTGACTAGAATGCCAATGGTACCTGCTGACCGGGCCATATGCATGTACCTATATCTGCGCATGAGGTTGGGAAATGGACCTTGTGAAACGGTTCCGTTGTGGTAGGTCGATACAGACAGGAACTGAGTGGTGAGCTGAAGAAGCCGAGGGGCTTCAGGCACGGTCACGTGGAAGAGATCTAGCGTCAGTAGATCGAGTTCTGTATCTGGGGTATAGCCTTGTGGAAACCTTAAGAGTCGTCCAAGTGCAGTAATATCACCACTTTCTTGAGGACGGTAGCCGATACACGTGACGTCGTTCTGCACGTGCAAGTCTGCAGTTATGATGGTATATTCAGGCAAAGACTCGGCTATAGATTGTAGGAGGTAAGTGTGTGGAGCATCAGCCATCAATACCACTGTTTGTTCGGAAGGCTCAGGGTACCGCAGGCGGAACTTGGCCAGAATATCTTGGAGATCTAGCTTAGGCTTTCCAAATACATATGCAGAGGTAATAGAAGCAACTGGATTAAGACACGCATCTCCGAAATGTACCACCAAGTCTGCACCCACATGTTCAGCAGCCACTTCATCAATACAACATGCCGAATACGACGTATCGGCCAAGATCCAAAGTCTTTGGTCTGCAGAATGGTTCTTTTCAGAAGTACATGTGGAATTAGGAGTACACAGAGACCCCCCACACTTATCAGTATCTTTTTCCCCTTGGCCACAACACAGATTCAGAGCCTTCTCGTTGTTGTTGAAGTCTAGTGGAGGCACGTGACCCAGCAGAATCAGCGGGAGCATTTTCTGGAGACTTTGAACAATAGCAGCAGAGTCACAAATTAACGAATCGGGAAACTGAAGTGTTACTTTCAGGTATATTCTTTTGTCTGGATGGTCCGGGTCCCTCGTATCAAGGAATGTCGCTAGCTCTTTTAGCGAGTAATAGTCATGGAGTTTCTCCATATAGTCTTCACCAGGACATAAACCCAAATGGTCTCTTTTTAGCTCAGCTTTATTGACCTTAGCATACGTGAAGGTTTCATCTGTTTGAGGAGTCGAAAGGGCCGGCGCATGGACCTCGGAGCTAGGCATTGTTGAGGGTGAAATTGATTAGGATGAAATTGATTAGGGTGAAATTGATTAGGGTTGAGGTTAGAATAGGGTAGTGGTGCGATGCGCTTTTATGAGCCCTCCATTGATGAGGCTTGTCTATATGCACTGCTCACCATCCAACCACCACTCACTATCAAAAGAGTACACCATGAACTACTATAGATACTCTATTAATTACGATATTATTAGAATAACGCTATTAATATTACTACTCTATAACTACTCTGTTACTACAAGTATTTTTTTTTTTTTGACGTGACGTGACGTGACGGACTGCTGTGCTACTATGACTATACGCTATAATTACTCTACTACATTGAGGTGATCTAACTTCACACTTGAATCCACTTGAATCCAGATAAATAGTACACCCCCCCCAGTAAGTAAAGAAAAACGGGCTTCAAAATAGACTAATTTAGAATTGCATTTTTTTAATAGAGTTTGGTGATGAATGGGTCTTCTGAACGGCTACTATTAGTGGGAACTCATCCGAATAACGTTATGAATATTCTGAGCTAATTAATGGTATGTATATTCAACTATAACTATCTAACATTAGGTAATGGACTTCTGACCTTTTATAACTGTCCGACAGATGTATGGATCTGTATGATTTGGTCTGGATTGGTCCACCTCAGTTTCGCAACTAGTGATTATGAGCCCTGGCGCACATGGAACCCACCCCAACTAAAGGCCATGACCAAATAAATCTAACCATACTTAAAATTTAGGTTGATGTATTTTAGAATTTAGAGACTGGTAGAACTGGTTATTCGTCAAGAAAAAAAAAAAAAAATCAAAAAAAAACAGGACATTTTATACCTTCTCACACTATCTTTTATGGCCCTTATAATGATATATAACCTTTATAATACTAAATGAACCTTATAATGGGCTTCAAAGGTTCACACTAGAGGCACGAATTTAATTACACTATTCACATTGATCTCCTATATTTTCCTAACCACCCTCTTACTTCCAATGATTACCCAATACATCCTTACTTATATACTAATAGACTACTTCTAGATTCTTGTTGTAACGTTAAGGTAATAAGTCACCTTTATTCGTTGGTGATGCCTCTACCATAGAGATTTAATCTTATTATTAAACTATGATGAGAAAATGTGGGTTGCAAAAACTTTTTACAAGAGTAATAGTGGTGATTGTTTTTGGTTGTCGCGGAGTATTATAGGCCATAATCAAAAAGTGAGGGTGAAGTAGACAACACTGTACAATGGACATCTTTTTTATTATTATTATATAATGATATTCAAGTAGATTTCAAGTTCAAACTTCATAGAACATATAGTGGATTCGCTGGCAAATTACCATATTCCTCACCAGTACTTAAAATCAGACCTACTTTTCATCTCATAGTCAGTATAGATTATAGCACAACCTTAAGTACACTGTGATTCAGCTACATCAAATAAGAATTACACTTAGGAACACACCACTCCACTTTCCAAATATGCTTTCCTATTCGTTTTTTGATTTTTATCTATGACAGCAACTTTGTTATATACAAAATCCATACAACGTACCCATGTATCTTGAACACGACTTTTGTTAAGAATAGCACCGAAAATAAGAACATGGTGGAAAGAAACCAGAGCTTGACGTCTACTTCTTTTGACACTTTAAAGTTCATTTTTGATGGACTTGACTACTTCATTTCCTTTTAACCAGCTCAAGTTCTTTAATGAGGAATAGGAATGCCAACACGACTCCAACACCAAGTCCACCGAAGATAGTATTAGTACTGGTACTACTACTGGTACTACCATTACTACCACCACCACCACCACTACTACTACTACTACTACTACTACTACCACTACCACTAGTATGACTGACCTTCTGAAGTCGTTGATCGACTCTCTGTTCAGACTTATGACCTTAGCATGTCGTTCGGTGCTGTGAGTTATTTCGGGTTAATCAGCGACTGTATCCATAATTGTATCAATAACGTCAATAACGGTGAACGAAACGGACAGGAGAGTATGGAAAGTGGAAATAAGTGGCATGTCACAACTTAGGGTATTCATTTCTGACTCCTCAACAAGCACTTCTGACTCCTCAACAGGCACTTCTGTCTCGTACCAGGCTCATACCATCTATGTTCCTGCCCAGTTATCCACATTATGTACTGAATTCAGAGACCAGGAGCGTGAAGGATCTTTTCAGATGTTGTTCCATATTATTGATGTTTTTGGAAAACAGCTTTCTTCGTAGAACCTTATCTATGAAGTTGTGTTTCCTGCACTACGCAATGTATCTGAACCGCAAGAACTGATCTCTCGGAAACTCCTTGTGGATAGCTACAATTTAATTCTTTCTGGCTTGAATAGGTAAATATACAAATATACATGTATCATAAATACCTATGTATATCTCCCACACATTCATATATGTTTTCTTGTACTAACGTCTCCATGAGTACAGTCTGGCATGTAGTCTATTTAACACTGTATAACACTATCATATGGGGATCTTGGTATTACTCATATCAGGAGAATAAGTAATGCTTTGAGTAAATGATTAAGAGGTAATGAGAAGCTCTGCATGACCGGGTTCTTCTCCTTTGAGTTGGCTCTTTGTGCAAGAGTATATTATATACACTCTATTCACTATTACACACTACTTTGCCTCTTTATATACAGTGGTAATAGGTGGATTATTGTTACGGCCCGGAAGAATGTGAGTGCTATACTAGTAGTTGAAATTTACAATAAACAAAGAACAAAGACTAGCTAGAGCACTTTTCTGAGATTGGAACAAGACCAGTGTTCACATTCAAATTTACTTACTTGGACATGTATACACCGTAGCCAAAAGACCTACTCGCCCCAGGATTTCGACATGGGCCTATACACCGTAATCTTTCCAGAAGTAAGGTGCTTGGGCGAGTATGATCCTCGTTTCACTACCTTCGTCTCGTCAGTATTTGCTTCCAATACAGTAATGCTGTCCAAGTCCGCACTCTCAACCACCGCAGTGTGGTCGGGAAAACCAGCGGTCATTTCGCTACCGCTTTCCGGGTCTATAAAGACGGCAGATTTGAACTGCAAAATGTCACCGGGTCTGATCAAGTCCAAGGGCCATTTGATGACCAAGATGCCTTCGGGAGTGCCAGAAATCTCCAAAAATGGATATCCATGATGGAAATATACAGACACAAAGGCCCCTTCGGGAACCAGCTTCAACGCCTCATGCGCCAAGTCCCAGCACTCACCCCTTGCAACCAACTGTCCTAGTTTGCCCTGGCACCACTTGATAACTGATGCTCCGATTGTCTTGGAATTTTCAATCGCAACCTCTTTTGTAGGCACTTTCAGTGTTATAGGTGATGGAGAGAACTTCACCTCTTTTGCAGACGCATTGGCATAATCATAGTCCTTCCACAGGATGAGATACTTGACACGAGACAAATCGCGTAAAACCATTTCGATACTTCTTTCGTAAAACGTTGATGCTGTTTTCAGTAACTCAGTCAGACACAGGAGGCCCACAAAAGATTCTGGTAGGTTTTTCCAATCCATATTTTCACCATACCAACCCGAAGAGAGTTCGAGATCGATACCACGATCAGGAATTTGAGAATCTCCCTTAGTGTTACCACCAGTCTTACTCTCAGGTCCTTTTTCGGATTCACTCTCAGTAAGATCTTCCGGCACAGTTTCGGGTAACGGAACAGCCTCCCTTCTATAACGCCGGGGAGCAGGGACAGGAGGGGGAGAAACCAGAGAAGATGAACTAAAATCTTCCAGTTCTGTCGCCATAAGCTTGGAGGGTTTATCTGGCTTGTTAGCAGTTGTAGGCTTAATATGCTTAAGAGGCACATTTTCAGAGTTTTCGACCACTTTTTCACCAACACGCTTGGGGTCAAAGTGGGAGTTTTCACTTAATATTTGAAGCTTTACTGGCTTTGGAGGTGGGGTTTTCACATTCCCGGGCTCTGGGGATGTTGAGGAGGATTGAGCCGTACCCTTTCCAAGCCGCAAATTAGCAATTTCCGCAGCAAAGTTAACCTGGCCTTTTTGCTCCAGCATTCTTCGTTCATGCTGCTCGACTTCGGATGTATCTTGCTCCGATGCATGTTCAGAAACTGAGGTTCCTGTGACATTCAGAGCTACAGCCAGTGATTTTTTTGGTTTTGGAGGAGGTACCTTTTTGGGTTTCTCGGTCAGTGCCAGAGCAGAAACACTAGCAGTACTTAAACCAGAGGCACTGGTAGCAGAACCCGATCTGGGAGGTGGAGGTGGGGGTGAAACATGAAGTACTTCTCTTTTAATGGGCTTAGGGTGAAATTCAGGAGAAGGGCTTATTTCCTGGGCCTTGGAGTCGTGTCTTCTTGGAGGTGGAGGACCAACTTTCGAGAGATCTAGCTCAGTGTAGCGTACAGGCAGACACTCATAAACCCCAGATGTGGTTGGGCCGCCCCGGACTTTTGATTGAGACCCTGAAGAGTAATTGGTAGGCACTGGTTCGGGAGTCAAAGAGGTTGGCACGTCTTGAGCTTCACCAGTACTGGAGCGAGAGGGTAATTGCGGAGCAGAAGGCGACACGTACTTCAGTGTAGTGTTCAGAGAGGCAACGGAAGGAGCTCTGTTCTTATGGATTGGAGGAGGAGTAAGCATTGATGGATCAGTGGTGGTTTTTGGTGTTTCTTTTTCTGTGGAAGCAGATCCAGCACTAGATATATAAGGCACGGGATTTGGGGAAGTCGTGGAGGCTGAACTGGCACCATATGGTGTACCTTCCGGTAAGGGGGGAGCATAAGCTGCGGGGTTATGTGGTAGAGGTTGTCCTGGAGTATTTTGAGTTCCTGTATTTTGATCAACTGTATTTTGAGCTCCTATATTCTGAGCAGCTGTATTCTGAGAACTGGGTGTTCTTGGGGGAACTCCCGGAGGAGTGGCTGTTGCTTGTTGGTATGAAGGAATTTGCTGATTCTGAGTACCTGAATTGTGAGCAGAAACCTGGTTATTCACTTGGTGGTACAATTGTTTAACATGTGGGTTGGATGCAAGGTTACCAAGAGCCTGTAAGTGGGGTGCGGACTGCTGGAGCAAGTTTGGAAGAGACGAAGCAGGTGCCGTTTGACCGGGTGCCGTTTGACCGGGTGCCGTTTGACCGGGTACCGTTTGACCGGGGGAAGGTTGAGTGGGGGCAGCTTGAGCCGGAATACCCTGAGCAGGGGCGTTTTGAGCTGCATTAGGTTGGTATTGAGTCTGAGGTTGTCCATATTGGGGTTGACCCTGAGGTTGATATTGAGGTGGTTGATTTTGAATCTGAGGTTGAGGTTGAGGTTGTGGCTGGGATTGTGGCTGGGATTGTGGCTGTGATTGGCCTCGGCGTGGAGGAGCTGGCATGGCATGGAGTTGTTCCTTGGTCAAAGAAGGCACTGAGCCTGGAACATACTCCACAGGCTCCTTGTCGGAAGACGAATTGCCGGAATGGTTTTTGTAAGTCCTGTATCCAGCGGAACCTAAAGCCTTAGTTCCATGCCCCACTCCCTTGATTGTGGCCTTGCCGGCGGACTTGAAAGTATCTTTGTTTTGGTCCCAGAAAGACATGATGCGGGTTATGGCCTGTGCGGAGGCTCAGTTGACTTCTGTTCTTGGGGTGTGCGCTCCCTCCCTGCACTCTGCACAACCTCCATGGAGTATAGTTAAATAGAGGAGGGGAGGAGGGCCAAGAAACGGCACACCATAAGGAAATCTTTGGAAACAAAAAAAGAAAAGAAACAAAGAAAAATTTTATAGTTAGTGATTCGAAATAATATTTACGGTTTGAATTAGTATGTTGATTTTTAGTCCGTTTTTTTGTTTTTCTGGTTTTTGTATATATGATTTTCTGTTTTGTTGGGGAGGGTTTTACTTCTTTTGTTTTGTTATGTTTTTTTTTCTGTTATGTTTTTTTTTTTCTGTTTTGTTTTGTTATGTCTTTTTTTTTCTCTTTTTTTTTTTGTTTATTGTTTGATGTTTTGCTACTTTACTTTGAGTTCATGTCCTCACCTCTTACTTTCAATTCTTGTTCTAGTACTGTTTCTTTTGCTGTGACTTTACATTGGGTGCAAATTGTGCGAACCCACTAAAATGCTTTTGGTATGGGCGCGCTGACACTTCTGCTACTTCTAGCCACTGCGCTCGGCCAACTTAAAATACAAAAGTCGGCCAAATCCAGGGAGGTTACGTATCAGATGAAAATGGGGAGATCCACGTTTAAAGGGTATTTTTATTTTTTTTGTTCTTTCCTTTTTTTTTTATGTTTTCGGTCACCAACGTAGTTCGTCCATTCTATGAGCCTACTGTTTCTTCCTTATAGTACTATATGCGCACTGAATACTCTCATGTGACAATAAAATCAGTAGAACCCATAGCCATACTTTCTACAGGACTGAATTTTTTTGACCCTTATTTTTTGAGTTATATTTTTTGAGTTGTTTTCTCGACTTTCTGTTTTGACTCGACTCTCGACTTCCTGTTTCGACTCGATTCTCGAGCTAAGTGGGCCCACCAAAGTGCCCTATTGTTAACGTGCATGACTACGTCACGCACAACTTGTTGCCCAAGAACTTAAATAGCCTTGAACCTCCTTCGAGGAGTCGCCGGAATTTTTATTTTGGATGGAATAGGGGATATTCCTTGGTAAAGTGGTCTCATACTACCTCCTACCTCCGTGCAAACTCCGTATTGCCTCCATTTAAACACCGTACTGCCTCCATTTAAACTCCGTGTCATCTCCATCCAAAATCCCTACTACCTTTTAATGTTACCTCCAATGACTACCTTTAATCTCCCAATTAGTCATCATACTATGTTTGACTATCTCCAATGACTGATTGATTGATATAACCAGAAAAATAGAGCTCACAAGCTTCTCATGCAACGTATGTACTCTAAGTATGACCGGTTGCTTGGTGAAAGTCACATGCCAAATTGAACAAAATGTTTTCTGGCCGCTTCATATTTCGATGGGGCCAAAAACATTTATTTGACTATCAATACTATAACTCCGTTGCCATTATCCACTGCACTTAGTACCACTCATTACTGTCACTCATTACTGTCACTCATTACTGTCACTCATTACTGTCACTCATTACTGTCACCCATTACTGTCACTCATTACTATCAATTAGTACATCATAGAATATTAGTAATGTTATACTTACCCTAGATAGGGGACATAGGTATATTATGAAGCCTATTCCTAGTGCTTATACTTAAGGAGAGTGATGTGTTCCTGAGTGATTTAACCTAAACTATAGAACTTTGCATTTATGATCATTGGGAGCTGCACTGATGGCTACAATCACAAGTGGTCATGGTTTGGAGGAAAATTTGGGGCGTCGATATAATATTTGGTGTTTGTTCATTGTTTTCGGTCACAAGACTGGGGTTGTAAGGTGTAGCTTAATGAGTTTACTGATTGTTTGACCAAAATTAATTAGTATTGGAGATAATAATTTCATAGTCAATTCAACAGTTTATTTCTTGACTCATGCTACAGACAAGGTTAAATGGAGTCCCTGTTGATCAGATGTTTTCAGCTCTAAAAAGGGTGTTCTAGAGGCAATTGAGCTAACTTTCATGATAGAACATTCATTTGATCTTCCTATATATATATTACCTAAATTCTCTGATTATTATGTCAATATACACTCTGGATTGGCTCTAGTACCCGGCACTTATACTTTACATCCGGTTATGAGCCCGCGCACTCACGTCAGTACTATGTAGGTATATAATCAAAGTATCGGCTTGGTCTTTCGTCTATCCAGTTATTCCTTAATTCTACTATAATACTGCCATCTTTATTATGCCCTACTACTCACTGTTCCACTCATTGTACATTCACATACTTTATACTCTCATATACCGATCCTAATAATGGCTGGACATGGTTATAATCCTGAATAAACTATGAGACATACTATAGGAGATGCTGAATTTTGACCTGAGGTGTTTAATTAACAAACATTGATAATAGTTTTAATTCTTTAATAACTAAGATGATATTATGCTATTGAACAACCATTTAAATCTCATATTATACTACTATTATTGCAGACACGGACCAATAATAGTATATTATTAGAGGCGGCCACATCCCAAAGTCTTGTGTTTATTATATAATTCTTACTTTGCATATAGTGATAGACTAATTTAAATTTAATTTCAGCTGCTGGCGTATAAAACATAAATGTGCCCTGTAGGAGCCATGTTAAATTTAGTATAAAGTAATTTGAAATTGATTGTCTTATTTTACAATGTAGCATAAATTTTTAAATTTGATTTTGTTTTTTCGATAATACCATAAACTATATTCCGAAACTTTCAACTTGGATTTCAGTATATACAATATACAGGGATACGTAAGTTGTGCCTTACTAGACCAAAGTTTCTAGCTCTGGGCCACTGCCCCTTCTTATGCTCTTCTGGTCGTCAAAGTTCGGTACGGTCCTATTGTTCTGGTTCCACACAGCCCTATTGTTCTATAATCGTCTGCAGTTCCCATTCATCTCGGACCCGTCCGTGTCTCATTTGTCTGCATATAACAAGTCCACGATGTACCTTGCATCCGTACACGCTAGGTACTCGTTGACAGAAACAACTCTTTCCATTATTCTGGAGGAGTGTTTTATGATGTTATGGTTCTCTCAAAGTTATATAAGCCACTTCGATTCTTGTCTTTGAGGAAACTTAAACGAATACAAGAATCAAGACATAAATGTATTTGAAAGAACATAACAGGTATAATCTTATATTATCTTTTCTATGGTAAGTCAAATCAGCCGGGGATAAATGAGCCCACGAAGTGGGATAACTAGTTTAGCTTAATCAAGTTTTGGTGACCTCTTAGCTCTAACTGTAGCTCAAATTAATTTTTGTTTAGGATGATTAAAGAAATTATTCTTGATTTGATTATATCTATCAAAAGTTTATAATTTACGGTGATACTTATTTTAATGATCAGTAAGTATGGCATCTCTAATCTAAATCGTGGAATCGAATTAAATCACCACACGCGGCAATCTTAGGGGTGTACCATGCTACCAAAGTATCTCGAAGTTCACTCAATGCTGACGTCCCGTTTTCTAAGCTCTGACTTCCTTCTTGCATTTCTTCACCTCGGCATAGTAGATAATGAAGTCGTCCAAAGCCTTTCCTCCGGGATCCATAGGCAACATTGATCCCTTCTTCTCAATAAACACCACCATCAAAACAGACCCCGTGCAGTCCAAAAACTTATTAACTTCCTCTTTCATTTTAATCTTTCGAGCCTGGCAATGTCTTTATTGACAGACATCGTCTTAAATAGGAGTTTTTTTTTGCTTCTTTTTTCTACGGCCGGCAATCATAATACCATAGATTTATAAGAGATAGATCAAGAAATAAGTGACAAAAAGTCATATATATGTAAAATATGTATGTATGAATATATGTATGTATGTATGAATATATGTATGTATGTATGAATATATGAGTATGTCGGATGATAGACGAAAGGACGTAGTACAGATGAACCTGAAAGAGGGGTAGTAACATGTGTTCCCGCTTAATTGAGCATGTGAGCTCAAACCTTGAATGGGTTGTATTCCATCCAACTTGGATTTAACACTTTCTATTTGCAAAGTGCAATCTGGAGCCATCTTTTCGTCTCCTACTCATCAAACAAGTATCCTACTCCTCAATGAAGTACTATTAGGTTGAGTCTTGAGTCTTTACGTGCGAGAATGTCATCCAGACAAGCTTTATTAGTCTTTACCCAATGATATTGGCTAGTACCAGAGAAACATACTGCTTGTGAACTCCACCATAGGTAATGTTCTACCTATTGAAGTACTTTGGAGGCACTCTGCTTAATACTAAGAGGTCCATCGTTTAATGCCATCTACCAAACACCTACCAAACATCTAACAGCCATTCCTTCTCTTGGAAAACCACTAAAAGAGCACCTAAGTTCCTCCTTTTGAGGTCTCACCAGCTCATGAACATAGTAAACAAATTTCATGATGTACCAAGAATCTAACACTAATTTACAATATAACTTATTTGTTCTTTCTTATTAATTAATTATTTATTTATTTTTTACTTATCTCTGATTTATTTCTTTTACCTTTGGAGTGTGCTTTGTCTACTCCAAGTCAGTTCAGGGTCCACAAAACCCAGAGCCGCACTAGGATTAGAATTAGCACCCTCTAAAGGGTCCCAATGGGTCCCATAGTTTGGGAAGAGGACTCTAGGTCCCTTTACATTCCCGGGCCCATCAAGTTCGAGTAGAAATCCCAGTCGAACTTTGATTGGAGATTCGAGTCCTCTGAGAGACTCAAGCAACTGGTCATGAAAGTCAACTCAGGTATTGAGTCTTGTGACTCCCAGGTAGTGTCAGCTGCTGTATTTTCTTTTACTTCTGGCCATGTTTGCAGAGCTGCGTTGCAGTTGCCAGGGTCAGTGTCTATTGGCAAGAAAGCCTGGATTGAAGGGCAGAGGATTGAGGTCCTCCAGCCTGCGAGATTAGTGTCTGGGAAGAAGTCAGTGTTCATTGGAGAGTCTTGGTTGAACATTGAGTAGAAATTTGAGTGGGAGAGTTTAAGTCTAAGAGTCTTTTTCTGAGAGCTGGAGTTGGAGTTTTAAGAGTCTGTTTGTAAGGGTCTGTGTTTCAGAAGTGTAGTGAGGTAGAGGTTAGAAACCGGAGGGGAAAGTGCGGCTTATATATAAGGTAGGAGCCGGTTACAAAGGTCTTTTTCTGGTCTGAGTTCACAAACTCGTTATTGTGTCTACAGAAAGAAAAAAGACGACAAGTGGACAAAAATACATACCCAAGACGCAGAATCTCATATGGTATATACCAAAATCTACAGACACACATTTTGTACTGATCGACCAGGTCGCGGCCCGAAAAGCCATCCCATACTTAATAAGCTGGTTTGAAAAAATAATGGCTAATTACATGTATCAAAAAGATTTTGGCATAATCAGGAGAAAAGCTAAGTAACGGAGACGAGTTTTTAATGCACAATTTCTCATATGACATGTAAGGGTGATTTGTGATTTTGTGGTACGTGGTACGTAGTACATGGTACATGGTACATGGTTTTGTCCATTTACAATAATACCATAAAATATGACTCTTTAGATATTATAATTGTAAAATATTTATCTATAAGTATCATGTTTATTGATCTCATTATAAATAGGACAACTTGGATGAGACTACCATTGCGAAATAAATTTGAGTTAGAAAACTCGCACCTATCAATCTGTTGAAGAGTTTTTCGAAGCCACGTTTTATATAGGTCACTCTGATTCCTCCATTCTATTAATATAGTAACTATTAGGTACTAAACGTGCTAACATTATGAGTGGAATAAACCACTATTTCACTATGACTAATGTAAGTATATCCTTGTTGTATGCCCTTGGTACTTGATGGCTATATGTATCATATAAGTCCCACCAACCACTCATAATTCTCAAATCCTTATTCATTCTGTCCTTTCCTTTATAAATCAGATTCTTTGAAAATTATTCGTAGTCAGTATTGAGAAGCAGTCCTTTAATCTTCTGTATTTCTGGAAACACTGAATCCATCCATATTCTATCGGATTATCCCACCACTAGCACCAAAAGGTAACTCATGACACTACCAACAGCAAGACCCACACTCAAGAATACCGTGGTGAAACCACCCGCAGCTTCTTTTTCATCAGCCCCGTCACAGTGGTCTCCCACAATCATGAAACATGACGTTGCTAACTGGCCATTGGAGAGCCCAAATAGGAAGTTGAGCACAATGTACCATGAGTCAGATGGAATGATGGCTCGTTTCCCCTGGGGATGGATGTTGCACGTGAGAAACAACGGGATGAATGCCAAACGAGCCAAAGAATAAATAAATAAAACCCTAGGGTTCCGAATGAGGACCTTGGAGTTGGCCTGACCACATAAGATGCGCCCTGCCAAGTCTCCCAAGTTCCATACCAAGTAAATAAACGGAATGTAAATGCTTCTCTTGAAAAAAAGAAATTTAGACTCCCTGTGCACAGATTCCACCACTGATGCAAACACAGGGAAGCAGAGGGTGATGGAGAACGTAAAGAAAATGGTCATGACGATTAATTTGAGCTTGGACCAAAGAACTGTGAAGGGAACGTGAATATGCTGAACCTCATCCAATGGGTCTATGCTGCTAGTGATGACATTCTCACTAAGTCCATCCTCCATAATCTCCGATAACGCCCGGTACTGCAGTTCCCGTTTATGATAACCACAAAGCGAAAGGAGAAAGATCGACGCCATAGAGACCAAACTGGCCGTAATATAGTAGATGAAAAGCCCATAGTTCTTATCGAGGTAATAATCGTCGGCGTCCTGCAGAGAAGTGCCGAAAACACCTTGGTGGTGACGATCTCCAATAAGCAAAATGGACAAGATCAACGCTATAGATGGAAGTGTACCTGCAATAGCCTGACCCACCATTACGGCATTGGTATAAAGCTGGCCCAACACATTAACGGTGGCCATGGTGCCGTTTTGGGCCACGCACGTCGCCATAGCACTAAGCAACACCATAAACATAAGTCCAAAGAAGAACACCGTATCGTTCATTCGAATAAATAAGTCCATGGTACAGGAAAACGCCATGACCACAAAAATGGCTATAGTGATTCCCAACCCTGCATTGATCCTGTACTTATAGTTAGCACCTCTTTGTTTCTGCGATAAGAAGTAGTTAAATGTGGTCAGTACGATGGTAGACACCGACATCATGGTGGAGGAGTAGATTTTGACCAATGCTGGAGAGTGCATGAATCTGTCGCCATAGTATGCCAGAGCACTTAGGTAGCAGTTCCAAGGCCAGAGGAGAGCTATACCTATAATAGTAAAAGTAGTATATTGAAGCTGAGAAAGGGAGATTTTGAAGCGGGAAAAACGCCATACCACGGGATCATACTGCTGAGGCGCCGCTTCCAGCATCATCTCGTCGATTTCAAAAGACTCCACGGAAGAAGAATCCAACGTCACTTTGGATACCTAACAACTCAGTATGGCTTAACTGAGACCCACGTAAATTCCAGTGACAAAAATGACACTTGAAAAAATGACACTTGAAAAAATGAGACTCAATATACTTTTACAAGAAAACCAAATTAGATTATGCTGGGAAAATGAGGATCCTTTGCTCGTATTGTATCGTATATGCCTTGTCTTAATGAGTAGTGATTTTTGAGTTATTGATCTTAAAGTCATTTTTAAGGTTAAAACGACGCGCATCGTGATTGCCTGCATATAAGGCCCCCGATATCAGATCCATATCTAATCTAATCTGGTCTGGTCTGGTTCAAGATCCATACCAAACTTCATAGACAATTATAAGAGCTTCTAGTCATTAAGGAGTTCCATTTCTAGATTAAAGTATCATTTCAGAATATCAAAATTTCTTCTAGTCATAACAATGTACTACCCTTATCGATGTAGTGGTGCTTGTAATAACCATTGAACACAGTTACAACACACATTCAATCGGTTAAAGCTCTTCATAAGCAAAAAAATAGTTCAAGTGTCCGATCAGTATTTGGGTATCACTTCCTCTCTCAAAAAGATGATTAGAGTAATCAAGGGGTGTGGAAGGTAATGTACCTACCTTAATACAATGTCTTGGAGAACGTCAGAACGTCAGAAAGTCGACCTGCGACCAAAAACAGAAAAAAAAAAGAAGGGAAAGAAACTTATTCATAGGATGAACTGAAAACTCACGTATTCTAGACCTATTCTGGTTTTTTAAAATGCAGCCCGTTTCCTATGGGTGACAGGTTAATATCTGAGTCCAAATTGGGGTCCATGGCCTTCTCCTGCATCTCCTGTAATTCGTTCAAATCCTTGGACATCTTCAACAATACCGTCATCAATAAATAATTGGATTCCTTAAGAGGCAACTTCAACGGCAGAAACTCCCCCATCCAGAAGTACTCCTCCGAGAGATCATGCACCTGGAAGGACTCAAGCATCTCTTTCCACTCCCTCAAGTCGTACTGCTTATTGGGGTGGTCCATAAAATTGACAAACAATTTCTTGAATGCACTAAGACTCTGGGCAACTTCCTGTGTTTTGTAGAATTGAGCTTCTTTCGGGGTGCGAGGCTCTGGAGAAGGTACAGCTTTCTGTTTTTGTTGCTGAGGCTCCAGCTCTTGTTCCAGTGGCCGGGCAAAAAGACCCATGTAGGTCCGGAAATTGAAGGCATGCGATGTGAAATCATCAACTTTCACCGCCATCTCATAAATATGGTCTCCCACATTCAGCACCAAAATGGTCATCAAAGGTACAGCTGCAATGGCCCAGATCACGAAAAAAACCCTACCTAATCTTGTCACGGGATGGTAGTCTCCATAACCAATGGTAAGAAGACAGAGGAAGCAAAAGTATACCCCATTGAAATAATTCCACTTTTCAATTCTCGAAAATATCAATGCGCCAAGAAGTGAGAACAGAATGAAGATGGTCACAGTCCAGAGAAGCTGGCGTTGGGATTGTTTGGCCTGGACTTTCCGCCGGATCTGGCGAATATATTCAAACGAAGGGTCATCATTAAGTTCGAGCTCCAGCTCCAGAAGAACAGGTTCCAGAGTATATGGCAGATTTGGAGCTAGAAGATTGGGCACAACTGTGTTCCGGGGGTTTTCAAAGGGAGAATTCAAGGAGTCAGGTATTATAGGATTTAGAGAATCCAGAGTATTCGGATTGGGTGCAGTAAGTTGGTTTTGTTCCTTTCTCATCTTCTCTAAAGCGCGAAGTCGGTGGATTTCCACATGGTGCCAGAATATACTGGGCCCAGCAGAAGTAAGTACCACTTGGCGAAGTACCGACACGATAAGCCCCATTATAAGCACTCCCACAAAAGAAAAGACCAAGGCATACACCTTTGCACCAGGACTCTTGGGCACCACATCGCCAAGACCAATGGTCAACATGGACACAGTGCAGTAGTATAAAGAGCTACCATAAGGTAGATTTGAAATGAGCTTGGACATGACTATAGTACTGACAGCTTGCCATACACAAAACGAGATGGTAAACGACATAAGCAGCCGTTGTTTACGCGTCAAGTTAAGTGTGGCCGGGTATTTCTGGAGCCAGTACCCCAAGTAATTGAACAGCATAATAAGCAGGCATAAGTAGTACATGCCCACAGTAAACACCGCAAGCCAGTAACCCTCAGTTAACACCACATTCGGAAGTGGATCGAGAGCAGTAACAATGACTGCGGCCATCAAGAGAGATGCGGCCAAAACCCAACATGTAATTGATACACATTGGGTGAAAGAGTAGCGAAAGAGACCCAGGAAATTCAACACTAGAGATACATTTCCTAGAATTCCCACCACAAATGCAATAATGTTCAAGGGCAAAACTGGAGATATTTCGGGATGGTCTCTACCAAGACTCATATCATACCTCCAATTCTGAAGGAGTCCTATGAACGACACCAAATTGGCAAGCGGGGCAAGACATGCAGATATCAAGGGGAAATACGAAGATACCATAAGCCACATAACAAACCTTTTTTCTCCAGGTTGTACACTTAAATTGGTCACTGTGAGCACGGGAATGTGGAGAGAGTGCTGAAGGAAGAAATGGGTGCGACTCACATCAAACGGCTCATCGTTCATCAATGCAGCTTTCCGTTCCATTTCTTCAAGGTGGCTCGGGATAAGTATACATTTGAACTTATCCTTATATTTGAGGAGAGAATCCGATTGGAGCTCCAGAATCGTGTTGTGTTGCAGGTACCCTAAGAGTTGTTTGGCATCCGTAAGTCTTCGTCGGAGTATTTGTGATGTGGCCGATTTATTCATATCAAAAAAAAAAAAATAAAAAGAAGAGATTGATAGATTTTGATGCTTTAATCTTTGTGTGGTTTTGGTGTAGTTTTGGTGTATTGTTGGTGTATTGTTGGTGTAGTTTTGGTGTAGTTGTGTGGTGTTTGTATGCGACTATAGTCTGTTGTAGACTATTCCATGAATCAAGCTCAAATGGTATATAGTGATAGATGGTGGTTTCAGAGTTTAGAGCGAGTTCTATGGTTCATTGATTTTTGACTAGACAACTTAAACTATGGTGAAGATTATGGTAATGGGACCTATGAAGGCCTGCTGATTGGTGTGGGTGTTTGGTGTAGATGCTTAGAGTAGATGCTTAGAGTAAAATGCTTGGTGTGAGTGCTTGGAACGATGTATGGAACGCGCAATGAGTGAACCCGTGCGCGGGCTCATAATCTAGTCTGGTCTACTCTAGTCTCCTCCCAATTCCCCAGTACCACTATTAATTTAAAAAAAAAATATTAGGGTTCTAGAATTGTCCTATGATCTCAAGAATTGTTTTAATAATTTTAATCCCTTTCTCTTTTCTTTTTTTGATGTCTGCAACTTGGTACGTTGTACTCGCACATTGTTAATAATGTACGGAACGGTGATATTAAATGACTGCAAAATTTGAAAAACAAAAATAATGGTCAAGGTGAGCGAAGAAGGATTCGAGTCTGGCTACGATGAATTCGGGTCCGGCACGACAACATGCACTTTGTGGTTGTTTTTTTTCCGAGAAGTACACGAAGATCAGAATCACCGAATCTAGCCACCTATACTTGGTGGACGAAAGAGTGATGAGCAAACTCTTTCCCCACCCATTTCTACTCAAACATGGAATTCCTTCGCAAGATGTTTCACTCACTAAAATGCTTTATTTTCTTAAATGAAGAGACACTTTTTGGCCCCCTTAAGATAATTGTAGTTACTATTGTTATGTTCTTTATAACGTGTATTGACCTAAACTTGTATTTGTTAATGGTTCCTCATAGAGCGAGAACAAAATGACTTTTGAGAGAAACGTCGGTTCGGTGGGTAATGTAAGTAACTCTGAACAATAAACTCTGAACAATAAAGATTGACAGGGAAGAAAAAAAAAGATTGCAGCACCACAATTTCACACATGGTCTCCCACTGCATTACTCACTGTGGCCCTAAGTGGCTTAACTAACGTTGATCGGACGGGAAACAGTGGTTTCCACTTGGTATGGCCGCAACCGAAAGTTATTTTTTTGGGGTGGACAGGAGTAGTGCTAGTTTGTTTTAGTACCAACTACCTTATATTTTACATTTAAACCTTGATGTCGCTTTAATTAATTAGCAGGAAAGCCCTAATCACATTTTTGCTTGAGATTTCATAATATTCTGGTATTGGGAGTGATTAGAAACAGTCACCTTGTAATATTAGGTATGTGTAATTCTATTCTATACTCTCCACTAGACCAATGGTAAGTATTGCTCCAAGATAACCGAAAAGGGTCATCAATGCATGAAGTGCCATGATAGTCAAATGCTGTCGTACTTGGGATGTAGTGGCCATGGCTGGGATCGGACATCGTAGGCTTACCAATAGTGTTCGGTAGTAATAATTAGTATTCGTGGTTGTAAGTAGTGATAAGTGTCAAAGTTCTTTGGGAGCATCTTCATGCTATGTTTTAATTAAACAGTCATAGATTTCTCTGAAGTTTGTTTCAGTTTTGAAATGGTCAATTGTTAAACGAAGGAAGCATTAAACCTGAGGATCAACTACCACCTCAAAATGCCCAACCGACCATCAGAGTCAATCTTTATCCCGTAGTTACGGATCAATTTTGCCCACTTCCCCTAAGTACTTTATTCGAGATCAACTAGAGAATCTGAACATTGAAGATCTCATACGGATATGAGAACGACTTGACATGGATAGATATGTGAAATTTTAAGTAATGTATCAAGTGCACTTTTAAGTTCTTGGAGGAGAATAGACCATCACGGATTACTCAATGTTCCAGAATTCATGGAGTAGTAGAGCCTGAAGCAGCCTATTAGAGAGTAGTCTATGGCTAGATTCGTGTTATTCGGTTTACTATATTAACTCACCGATGATTCTCCAGAGTTCCCCACATTATCTTGGCAGCACATTCCATAACTACAAACCTATAAGTCATACTTCCATCTACATACATTATTACTTGTGCATCCATACGTTAGTCTTGGTTTTCTATTTTCTATTATCCATATCCTACTTTCTATACTACACTTACTCCTAGAAGTAGTAGTGAAGTAGTAGTGAAGTACTAATGAAGTACTAGTGAAGTACTAGTGGGTACTAGTGGGTACTAGTGAAGTAATAGAGTAATGATCGTGAAAGCTAGCCGTGGGTAAAGACTACAATGGTAGAAGAGGAGCTGCTTTATGGAATGATCATTGTTAGAATTAGGCCGTGGGTTTCTTCTACCAATTACAATTACTATACGATATATTTCCATAGTTCTATGACCATGCTACATTACTGTACACTACTCCTCGAGAACTCTATTACTAGACGTCTGTATTGCTGCTACGGTATTGTTAGTTCCACCATAGGAAGCCTACACCGTATTAGTCAGTCAGTGGTATAGTAGTAGTAGTAGTAGTACTCAGTACTTGTAGTATATTTTTGGTAGTTGTAGTATCATACTATTCTAATGATTCCAGTGTTATCCACTTTATACCACTTTTTGTTGATGTGTCATTATGTATTGTATTCTGAGGCCAATGACAAGTACCATGCTATCTATTGGACGGTCCTCCACTCGCTATGTACAAGTTCAGAGTGATAGAGGAAGCGGGTTGCGTGCATCCAACACGTACTTGCGCAAAAGGTTCTTCTGGATGGCCTTTTCGAGCCCGTTGACATCACCATACTTGCCCTTGGTGGTCGTTTCCAACATCTGTTGTCTCTGCAGAGTATATTCTGGGGACATGAGTTTATCCAAAATGAGTTTAATATGTTGGACTCTATTCTCTAAAGTCTTCAAGTCATTTTCACTTTGGTTGATCTTGGCATTAAGCACTGGTTCCGTGGTGGGCCAGTTCTCGATATTGTATTTCTGCTTGATCTCATTGACCTGTTGTAAAATGGCCTCCCTATCTGCATCTGGGTTGCTGTGGAATGCTTTGGATATACGGTCCAATGTCTTCAAATCCTCCACTTTCTTGATGACCTTCTCGTACTCATCTCGACTATTTAAGAAGGCCTGCAACCGCTCTTCGTTTTCAGCAGCCACTTTCTCCTTGGCCAAACTCTGGTACTCCGCGAACTTCTGACCTTTGTTGACCTTCATTTCTGCCACCGCAAAATATTTGCGCGCGGAGATCTTGGGGATACTCTCGATTCGAACCACATCTCCTTCTTTACAGATGTTGCCTTCATCGTGCACGAGGTAATCTTTTCTTTTCAACACCTCTTTGTGCACGACCTTGTCGTATGCCTTGGTTTGCACACGCACCTTGACGGTTTTATTCATTTTGCCTTGGGACACTACAAGGCCCACGAAGTTCTGTTTGGCCATGATGTGTGCTGTTGGAGGTGTTGTTGAAGGTGTTGCAAAAGTGCGTGAGTGAAGTTTTACCTAGTGATAAAATTTGTGTGCGTGCGCGCACCACTATTATCTACCACCAAGCCCATCCATCACCACCACTACCACCACCATCATTATCCATCAACACTCTTCACCTATATATATATAGATATATATAAACATTCTCGTTCTTTCCACATTTGTTTGTTTGTATTTATTTATTTTTCTTGTTGGTAAGGGACTGTATATGGTTTTGGCAGATGATAAAGGAACATGTGTTGTACTTCAGAAATATATACATTAATATGTGCGACATATACTAGAATACTGGAAATACCGCAAACCGACAGTTGAAGAAAATTTCCTAAACATAAAATAATTGTTGACTTGTTTATGTGCCGGAGAGTATATAAAAGCAGGATTCCCCTCTTGATATAATAAAAAAAAAAATAACTTAGTGTCGTTGAAGCCCATGGTGGGCCTTAACTATAGGGTTATAGTCGTTTACATTGAAGAAACATGTTGATGTTTGCAGTATGTAAAAAAGATAGAGTACTTGTTGCTCATCATATATAGTTTTTGTAATGCTCTTTCCCAAGAATAGAAGGAGAATTAGTAGCAGAGAGTACTAGTAGTAGAAAGTATTAGAGAGACTAAGTAGTATTAAAGGGTTCTATAGGGTAGTCAGTAGACTGCATCGAATTCATTTTGAAAATAAATAAATCGAGAGTCCTTCTGAATGTGTACCTCAATTTTTGCCCAATATGAATTATCCTTTAGAACTTGACATATTGGTTCTTCAAACATATTGGTTCTTCAGACATGGTTGTTCTTCAGATATGGTTGTTCCACATTGAAAGCTAAAAAAATTTTCGGAGCCTTTTTTTATTGCATCCTATTCTCTGGTGCATCATCTAATCCGATCTAAACTTCTTCAAAGCACCCTCCAACTTCTTAAGCATGACCTTGTTTTCCTCCTCGGTTCCAATGGAGATCCTCAATGCTCCAGTACAATTCAACTCAGTCCCACGGAACCGCACCACTACGGCCTCGGAAGTCGCCAAGTGGTTATAGACCTTTTTCGCCGTTTCGTTGCATGGCACATTGTCCTTGTTTAAAACCTCCACAAGAAGAAAGTTGGCATCCATACCTCCAATATTCTTGCCAATACCTTCCATTTGAGCAAGTTGTTTGGCCACGATTTCCCGCTGAGCTCGAATCAGTTCCACGTGACTATTCATCACCGAAAGTCCATCTTTCTCCGTACTTCTCATGGCCACAGTCGACGTCAACAGTGAAATGTTGTAAGGGTACTTCATGGCATTCAAAATCAGCGCAAGTTCCTCGCTACAGAAAGTGATTCCAAGTCGAATTCCTGCAAGTCCAAAAGATTTGGAAAGCGTTTGCATCACCACAAGATTATCGTATTGATTGACCAATGTGGACATAGACTGCGATTTCCCATCCACACTCTCCGTGAAGTCAATGTATGCTTCATCCACCACCACAAGCCCATTCCAGGAATCACGTGCTTGCTCTAGTAAACCCACTAGGTCCTTAACGGAAACCAACTTGGCCGTGGGGTTGCCTGGGGAAGTCACATAAATTAATTTGATGGAAGAGTCTTTTCGGATGGTTTCGAGCACTGCCCCGCAGTCCACTTGGAATTCCGGCACCGTCAACGGCACCTTCACTAATTCCACATCATTCACACAAGCACAGATGGAGTACATGCCGTATGTGGGGGGACATACCAAAAGCTTATCTTTTCCAGGGATACACACACACCGTAAGAGCATATCTATGCTTTCGTCCAGTCCCACGCCTAAACATAGGTTTTTCGGGGAGATTTTCGGTCCATCTTTCAAGTAGACATTAGGCTCATTATTGCGGAACTCCACAATCTGTTGCTTCAATTCAATTTGGTGTGGATCAGGGTACCGGTTGAGTTGTAAAGCATCTTCCCATGGATCGACGGTTTTGAGCGCGGGGCCATGGGTATTTTCGTTGGCATCAAGGAGAATTCCTTCTTTGAAGTCGTCACGTGCACATCTGTATGGCTCGAGCTTGGCTATGTTTGGTCTAACCAATTGCTTTAAGTTGTACATTCTATTATTGAGTATACTAAGTAGAAGTTCCAAAAGGAAGTACCAAAAGAGATGTACTAAGAAAGAAGTAGTGGAGGAGAGCGATAGTGCGGTGACTCAGAGCGATAGATAAGCGCGTGTGGCCACCTGCAGGAGCGACAGATTAGCTTGGTTCAACCAACAATAAGAAATGGAACATTATAATCCATACTGCCAATAATTGGAGGGTGTCTGGAGGGGGGGGGGGGACATAAAATCACGTTCCTGCACACAAACCCCATTTCGTGGACTATTTTTTTTTTTGATGTCCCAAAAATCCCATTATGGCCCAGACCAATATTAAGACATGTTTGAACGTAGAGATAGATCTCTTTCAAACCTCAAAGCTATTTAAGCAGTGGCTCTGATTTCTTATGCTTAGTGGTTTTTTTCTTGGATTTCAGTTCCGAACTCTTGCCTGTCAGCTTATGTGAACTTTTGGCAGCCAGCAGTTTTGATTTGGGCTCAGCAGAAGACAGACCTTTGGCTTTAGGCTCGGAGGTACGGGTTTTCCGAGGGTCTGAAGCTCCAACTATTGCAAAGTTACGATTATTTGCAGCAGAAGAAGTACCAGTTTTTGGACCAGTTACAAAAGGGTCACCAGTTCGAGTTCCACTATCACCATTTTTCTTGCCTTGATCTCCGGATTTGTTCCCAAGTGTAGCACTTTTAGCCTCAGCTTTGGCTTCGCGTTTTGTAGACTTCAACACTGGTCTCACGTGCTTGTCCCCATCCATACCACTTTTCTTCATCGTCATGGCAACAGGTGCACTATTACTAATGGGCTCTTCCTTGACCTTGGAACTTTTGCGGCTCCAAGAAAAGCGACCCTGAATCAACTTGCGCCAGTACATCCGCTTGCCATGCTCAGTACAGTCGGGAGTGCTGGTGCGAGGCTCTATGCCATCATGTTGTAAGAGTTGAGCGCCTGAAATGGTATTACAGTCTGCACTTGCTCTTGGGAGGAAAACAGATGAGTCGTCGTTGATATGGCTGCTATGGCTGCCGAGCAAATTGGACCATCTTTGGAAAGGTGGGAGTGTATTTGCTCCGTCACGTGTAAGCAGAGGGAATAGACTGGACGCCGACTTGCGCATCCATGTGGTACCCGTATGGCCTTCTTTGGATTTACCCTCGAGCTCAGTTTTGGTGGGAACAAGGGGATAATCCGTTACTTTATTCTTGTGTGGGTCAAGTGAAGATAAGGCTGCATGCCGTGACTTGAGCTTATCCGTGGGGGTATCAGCATCACTAATCTTTTTATCTTTCTTCAGCCCCTTTTCTTTGCCTTGGATTTGTGACACATCCTTGGATTTCACCTCCTGGCCCTTTTTATTTGCAGCATCTGCTTTTTCCTTTTCGACTGGGTCTCCTAAGACCTCGGGAACCTTATCTGTAGGAGCCTTCCGTGTAGGCTTGCGTTGTCTGGGCTTTTCATCATTAAGAGTGGAGACTTCTATGGTTTCGAGCTGTGTTTGAGCTTTGATATCGCCTGCCACCTGTAACGTATCGGTACTCTCGGCGGGGTCCATGTTGTCCCCAGCACCTATATTCTCGTTGTTCTCAGGAGCAGTACCTTTTCTATTCTTGGCCGAAGACGGAGGAGTATCAGAGGCTCTTTTGTCCTTTGTACCAGCAGATGTAGGACGCCCCCTGAGAGAAAGGATATGCCTTCTGGATTCACCCCTGGATTTGGATTCATCATCACGTCCTCTCTGTGAACCCCCAAAGAACCCAACAAGGTTTTGCTGGGAGATCCTACTTCGAATCCCAGCAACATTGGTACTCAATCTTCTTCTTTGACTTTCACTAGGAGGTCGTTGAGCAGGCATAGGTACAAGCCCCTCGACGGCATCTTCATCCAGATCCGAGTCAAAGTCATTGTGTTCTGGGTCGCCATTGAAGGGGTCAAAAGCGGCTCCATTCAAGCCACGTACCAAGTCGATCATCGACAGGTCAGAGAAGGTGTACCTGGACTCCACAGAGCCTGCAGAGCCTCTGCTGTTTCGAAAAGACAACTCGAGCATAGTGGGGCCTAGCGAAAAAGGTGTAGGAGGAGAGATATTTGTGTGTGGGCGGAATTGGGTGCAAAATGCGTCTCCACCGGGTGTGTGTATGCAGGTACCCACTGCAGCCACTCTTTGATACAAACACCAAAGTACTTTACCTTTGGAGAATATTTTTTTTTTTTTTTGCTTTTGGCAATAAAGAAATTCGGTTCACTTTTGGCTGTTTACGATATTACGAGGCCGAGGTTTACGGGTCTGTTTAGTGTTGAAAGCAGTGAGCGGTGATACCTAGGTCTATTGGTATAATGTATAATATGGGTATCGCACTACCCAGACAAATACGTATGTCTACACTTTTCGGGGAACACTACATTTATTGGTTAGTTATTGTGATTATTGTATGGTATCAAAATGAGACTGTATGAGAATGAGCTTAAAAATTGTGGCACTATACTGTGATGAAGTGAATGAGAAGGGTGTGTACTGTAATAAGTAAGGTAAAAGGTTATGAGCCATGTCTGTCGTGTCTCATACTAATAATACTATTTTAGAAGAGTCTGAATTTTAACTACCACTCCAATTGGTAAGGATCTATGGTTAGTATACATTCTATATAGTTATTATTACCAGTGCGGTACCCTATAGTTAATAAAACTGATTGAGTCTTCTACTCTACGTAAGACTGACAGACTTTTAACTGTACTAAATCTGTATACACTACTGAGCATATCTAGATGAGGACCACACACACTATTAATGAGCAAAGTAATACCAAGATAGATTGACTACTGGCTTTTTTTAATTACTGATTATGACCTGACCTAACTATGGTTACATGTCCATGATTATACTTAGGACTACAACAGTACCATCTAAAGAACCACTTATAATCAGTGTTCAAAGTAGTCATTCAAAGGAACTTATTTCACGAGAAGCGCAAGCAATGTGCCAGAATTTTGAGAATGTTATCTTAGGGAGTGTAACAGAATCATCAATGAAAAGTGGGTGTTTAGTGGATGTTGCTTACTAAGGTATAGTGATGTATTGTTGTAGAATATATTGGTAAGGTATATTGGTATCTGTTAGATCCACCAGAGGTAGTACCCTATCTATTGAGATATTACCCTATCTATTGAGGTATTACGAAACCTCTCTGTCTGATACAATGGCTATTGTTACTCAGCATCCTATTGAGACATCTACTCCGCCCCATTGGACGGAGTAGCAGAATAAGTTGATGTGATTAAAACAATGATCGCTAAGGAATTGTTCCGCAGCGATCTCTATTCTTGAAACGTTATATAAGCAGCTCCGATTCCTCGCTTGAGGAATCATTGACGAATGAACATAGTAACTAGAGTACCTGACGTAACAAGAATCTAACAGTATCTAATTGTAAACTATAATGGAGTAGTGTAACAGTACGGACAATAATAATATGATTATCCTGTGGTCGTTCTGATAGGCTGTTGAACCTGAATCGGGTTTTATGAGCTTTCAGTTTCGGCTTCGTGATTTGCAAGACTATATATCCATTCATCAAAGGGTAAGTTAGGAGTAACAAGACTCTCATCCTGAAATTGAGCTGTATGGGTGACCATCTGGTATTAAAGCAAATCTAGTGTTGAAGAACAGTAAGTTTTTGACTAGTCAGTATTCTGACAGAAAGGAGTCGTATTACTCGAAGTATGTAGGGCACTACCTATGGTGGATCGGATAGGCATAGAGAGAAAATTACAAAGATTATAGAAGGAAGTATAGTGTAGTATAGGCCAGAATAAAGTAGAGTAGACTCTTTTAGTGGAGTATACAGAATAGAAGATTATGTTATGTTCTTTCAATGCATTTATGCCTAGCTTCTTATATTCGTTGATGGTTCCTTAAAGAGAGGAATCGGAGTGGCTTATATACATTTGAGAGAAACGTGTTACCGAAAAACTCTCCACCAGAACAATGAGAATCATTATTCTGGAATGTTCGGAAGGAGCCAGCGGAGCACTTCGTTCATAGATGGCCATACGCCGTATTACCATTGTAACAATCGGACTGAGAGGCTTCATAATACCTCCTTAGGCACGGCCCTACCTATGGTGGATCTAACAACTATACTATACTACTATGCTACTATACTACTATACTACTATACTACTATACTACTATACTACTATACTAATCTATACTACTATACTAACCTATACTACTATACTACTATACTACTACTAGTATTCTTATGCTTAGCTGGCCCTTGACATAGTCTTATATTCATACAGTGCACGTAGTTGATAGAGTTCATATAACTATTAACATGTGACTATATATGGGTAGTGAATTACCTATGATTGTAGGAACGCTGTACTGGTCGATTAGAGGTTGAACACTTTAGCCTTCATCACCAACCCTATTTTTCTGAGCTGGAGTTTTAGACGAACCTTCAATGAATGAACATAGTAAGCAGAGTACTTGACTTAACCAGAATCTAACAGTCATAGTATACTCTACACTGGATCCAGTACTCTTCAAATTGTTTATGTCATGTAAAATGAGCCACATTTTTTATTCAATAATACTGAATTGTTAAACTTCCACTCAAACTATACCCAACCCTTTTTTTTTTTTTTGGATTTTTCGTACTAGTGTAGCGTATGAGTATCCACTGAATAAAGTAGTGATACTACGCACAGTAAAGTAACTTGAGGCAACTTTAATAACAAACTAGTTGAATATTATTGAAAGGGGAGACTGCATATAATAACCCTTCATAACCCAACCCATAGAAACCAATTATTAATACTACAAACCTTTTTCCTTTAAAAAAGAAATTTTAAAATATTGTGGGTACTGGTATATATACATATTCATTCCAAGTAGTATCCTGCACATACAGGTGGTGTACTGGTGTGGTGCACCTTATGGCGCGGTCAACACGTCACCTCTACTTCTACAGTTCCACCACTATAGGTCCAACGCACCTTCTAAAAAGCTAGAAACCAAAATGGAATTCGATTTAAGATATGACGCCAAGATCAAAGGCATGAGCCTTAAAGATACTCCCACGCCCTTGGACCCTAAGCTCCAGCTCGAGCTAGACCAGTTGAATACATTGATCACCGAGGTGATTGGCCTCAACGAGCAGCATCCGCCCAGACCCACCCCTGAAAACTTCAACAAAGATATGACCAAGATGATTCGCAAGCTCTATGATGGTGGAGTTCAATCTTTTAAGCAAGGAAAGTTTGCTGAGTCGGCAAAGCAATTTTCTATTGGCTTAGAGGTGGTCAACCGGAGAAACAAGTTCGAGGCATTCCAAGGTACACTTCAGGAACTCAGTCTTTTGCTCATGAGCCGCGCGGATGCATACTTGAAGTGCTATGAGTACTTGAAGGCCTTCAACGATGCTGATATGCTTCTCAACATGAACGTATGTTCACCTGAGAACTTTTTGAGGCGTGGTGTGGCCAACTACTTCTTGGGTAACTATGAAGAGGCTCGTGCTGACTTCCAAAGGGGCTTGGCTTTTGACGAAGATAATACGCGCTTGAAATACGAGTTGAACAATTGTTTGGACAAGATGTTAGAGGAGAATGGTGATTCGTTGTGAAAAGTTCACTTGATGAGAGGTGTAACACGGATGTGTAGTGAAACTGATAGATGATTCTTTGTGATGGGATAAGCCAGAATGTTTGCATTCAGCTCAGAGTATTTGGAAAAAGTTTGAAACATCAAGTTAAAGCTGTACCTTTGGACGAAGTGGAACACAATAGACTATGACACTCAAAAATACAAAGATGCAAAAAAGAATATTAGCAAAGGTACCTTTCACGGAGAAATGTATTAACCGGGTTTTGTCTGTGGCCACAGTGAAGGCGGTAGTTTTCTCTTCAAGATACAAGGAAGTCTTGAATCAATGAGTGATATTTATTGGAATCAAGCACTGTGTGAGTTTCTAGCACGCAAATTCTTTCTATTTACAGTGCATATCTTCAGTTCTAAATATGCAGAGGCGTTAAGATAGCCATTCCACAGAGATTTATACGTTACGTTGGACCATGATAGATCAAGAATATGCAATTAATGGGAGTACAAAGTCAGTTCAAGCAGAGAAAAACCAAATGAAGAATAAAGGATAATTAGTGAGGAAAGAGGGAGAAGAAGAGGAAGGATAATAATTAAATACTCTTTAAGAATATTACTCACGTCTGTATATCTCAAGAAGGTAGTAGGAAAGTATATCAGGGGATTTCACTACCAATAGTATACTAGTACCGTGCTGGTTAGTATAGTATATGGTCTGGTATAATGTTTTAGAGTGTAATCTATAGTCAAAGGTGAAGTCTTTCCTTTTAACTTCCTATAGTACACTATAACCCAGTTTATAAGAGTATAGTATAGTGAGGTATCCATTGTAGTAACTCCTAGACTGTAGACTGGTCTAGTATGATGAATAATGGATTCCTGTGTAGTGTCGTTTTGTTGGAACATGAGGAACCAGTACATCTCTGATGTACTGCATGTTCCATGTGACTGCATGTAAGCAGGACAGATGAAACAGTGATATGCAAGAATAGACCGAGAGTGGACGACGTCCCGCGGAAAAAGGGAGCGGGCGGTAACACAAGAAGGGAATAGATTAAGAGACGACTTTGGGTTGAGTATACATTAAAGGGAATTACTTCTAGTTTATGAGTTAGTAGATGACAAATCACCACACGTTTGTGACTAATGTTATACGGTGTGCTCACTATACTCTATTATATTCTATTATTTCTAAACTAGTAAAGCCTAATATAGTGTATTCTATTATAGCAAAGTGTAAGGTGTTCTAAGGTAGTGTAGTCTGTAGTTCAATAGTGCACTAGATCCACGATACTCAAGGACCTATCTATAAAGGTATTATCGGATCTACTCTGTCCGATCATGATAATGGTCATAGCAAAAACCGTATCATTATTCTAGAACATTTCTTAGCATGGTTCCAGTGACTCGTTTTTCGAATGCCACATTCCTCTCAAAGGTATATAAGCATGTCTGGGTTCCCTCTTTAAGGACTCATCAATGAGGATAGTATCAGTAATGAATACATGTACAGAACATAACACATGGTATAGTATAGTATAGTATAGTATAGTATAGTATAGTATAGTATAGTATAGTGTAGTGTAGTAATCAGCATGATAAATTAGTACTGTGTATTTTAGTGTAGTGTAAATAGTTTCTCTAGAGTAGTATTTAGCATGTTACTGATTGTAGTACGTGTGTGGTACAGATTGTAGTACGTCGGGCTACATACTTGGGGTTTTACAGTAGACTGATATAGTGGATACAGGGTGTAGTATAGTGTAGTGTGGTAGTATAGTATAGCGTACCTAGAGTGTGGCTGACTCGTTGCTAGTTTGCCACATCAAGAGTCTAACGACCAACACCAATGAGCATCTTTGAAATTATATCTAAAACCTCATTAAACGAATCTAAAACATTATTAGAGATATCAGTAACAACTCCTAAACATCAGCACCTTCAAATATAACCTGGAAACGTCTGTATACAAAGCTAAGTAAATGCCATATAAGCTGGACTGCATTTCCCCCGACCTATCCTTAATTTACTGTCCTAAATATGCTCTATATAAAAGCAGGTCGTACAGTATAGTGTAGTAGCATCGTATAGTGCATTATAGTAGTATGGTCGTATAGTAGTGTGATCGTATAGTAGTATAGTAGTATAGTAGTATAGTAGTATAGTGGTGTAGTGTAGTATGTTAATGTTTCAGCGCTTTAGGCTTTCAATTATGGAGCAATTATAACGTTTGGTAGATTCATATAAACTGAACCTAGGGGTGCCGTGACAAATTTACTTATCCGTCTTGTTTCAATATCGCTGATTCGCCTTTTCTTATAGGCTAAGCCATATTGGTCTGCGTAGTAACCAATATGCAGGTTGGCTTAAATAATTCTCCTAGCAATAATTTCTCCTAGCAACGTTCCATCTTGTGTTAGAAATGTACTCATTTGCATATGCTTTGAGTGCTAACGTTTAACACTTGCCAGTAGGTATGTGATCTTAAGGTACAGGTGTTCTTCAAGTTCAACATAGTATAGTAGAATAGTGTACAATGTATAGTAGTATGGTACAGTATAGTAGTATGGCACTTTAATTAAACTTTGACTGTACAACTGAACCAGCGAAGTATAATGTGATATCTAACTAGAACTAGTATAGCCAGTAAGACTAATTTCACATACTAAAAGCTCGTGTTGCAGTACTGAACTAGAATGAAATAGTCGTAAAGTAGCATTCAGTATAGTATGTTAAACTATTGTATAGTAGTAAAGTTGAAAAGAGTGAAGTAGTGCATTACGGTATAGTAGTATAGTTATATAGTAGTATAGTTATATAGTAGTATAGTTATATAGTAGTATAGTATAGTAGTTGTGTGGTAGAATAGTAGTGTAGTAGAATAGTAGTGTATAATATACTAGGGTAGTAACGTAGCGGTGTATAGTGGTAGAGCATATGACTGAATAAAAAGTATAAATAAGGTGTTATATTTTTGTTTTAACTTTAAGTACTAAATCAGCTGTATTCGTTGATGTTTCTTAAAGGGGAAAAATCCGAGCTACTTATTTAAACTTTCAAAAGAAGAGAGCAGAACAACACCTTACTGATTATCATTTTTACTCATTTCAAACTGTGCTTATACTCCTTAAAATTAAGGTTGAGGGGAGGGCTAAGGGGAATTCTAAGTATGAAGCTGCGTAACAATGGTTATTGTTTCAGGCAGAGATGTTTCATAATATTCGCATACGTAGATCAGTACCTATTATGGATCTGAAATATAGTATTTGTTGAATTCATGTAAGCACGCAAATCACCAAACTCTATTCACTAAAGAATATAACATTACAGTATAGTTTATTATGGTACAGGAGTACATTACGGTATAGCAGTACATTACGGTATAGCAGTACATTACGGTATAGTATATTACAGTATAATCGGGTATAGTAGTACATCAAGGTGTAGTATATTAGGGTAGAATGGTATAGCATTGTATATCAGGTGTATTAAGGTATAGTACGGTATAGTAGTACATCATAGTATAGTAGTACAGTAGTAAATCATAGTGTAGTAGTACAGTAGTAAATCATAGTGTAGTAGTACAGGAGTATATTACGGCATAGTAGTGAGTAGAGAATATAGAGAGGCGCGCCAGAGTAGAAGACTAGACAAACTAGAAAGACTAGAAAGACTAGACAGACTAGACAGGCCGAGGCGCGCGGTATGGCGCACTCGATCTACACTTCTCACACTGAACCATCTACAAATACAATAGACCAACTGAAGCAGAGCTGAAACGAAGTTCTGGGAGACACTCTAATATTTACATCCTGCGTATAACTCCCGTCCATATAATTATAGCTGCATTGTCCCTGACCTTCTTTCAATAATCTTCGCCTCCATCGTCCTCAATCAGATCCCTCATTCCAGTACATACCTATTATGCTGGTGCTACGAGGCCAAACTTTCATAGTGTTATCGGATGACGAAGACGATACGCAACAACCGAGTCAGGAGGTTCTTTCCCGGGAGAAAAATAATGATTTTGAACAAACTATGGGTCAACCTTTCGGTCAAAATCTTGGTCAGAATCTGGGTCAAATAACAGTACAATCGTCCAAATCTAACCATATCCATTCGCCAACACAAGAGTCCAGTGCTCGTAACCCAGAATCCCAAGAACAATATGGAACTCTGCAAAATTCTAATGGTGAATATACTGAATATACTGAATATACCGGGGCTCAAAAGCCCGAAATCCAGGCCCCAAACCTGCCTGTTGATGAGCATTCCAATTCTGGGGCAGGGTCACGTGCGCACGCTTCTTGGGACGACTCCATTGTGGTTATCAGTGATGACGAATATGGTGACCGACCTCGGCGTCTGCGAAGGCGACCTACCAAAGTAAAGGAGGTGATGGTTTCTGATAGTGATGAGGATTTTTTAGTGGAGTCTGATTCCGATCAGAATGAAAATCATGCCTCGGCAAAACACGCCGAAAGTTCTCCCGTCACATCCAATCACTCGGAACAAGAAAACCGTCTCGGCATAGTCTCAAATTCCGTTCAAAACCAACCACAACCCCTTCAGAGTGTCACTCAATCTGTTCTGCCGATGGAGGTGGATGACCCTATGGATGTGGACTCGGATGATGAGATTGCAGTTCTCTCCAAAGAAGAAGCAGAACGAATTGGTACGTTTAAAAAGACTTCTTTCGAAGCAAACTCTCAAAATTACTCGTCTGATCCTCCATCATCTCATCCGGGCTTTAACCAGCCTGCTCCAGTGTATCATGCTGGGGAACACGCTAGAGCTGTACAGACGGACGAGTCTACAGCGCAAGACCGATCCATTCGAAACTACTTTGAGCCTTTCTCGCTCCCTGAGCTCCAACAACATGAAAATAACCTTGGGAGACAATTATCGGGACTTACGGCCGCTCGGGACCTGGTTTTAAATGAGGTCACGGAACTACGCAACCAATTACTGAAATCGGACTCCGAAAACCATACTGTGCGGAACCAATTGATCAGAGCGATCAGTGAAAAGCTCGACCAGGCCCAAGACACCATCGAGAGGTCCAAAAAGGTTCGGAAGTACATGTCCATTTTGGCTAGTGTCAAGGATATCAAGATGTATCCGCAAAAATACACTTCTCTGGGCTATGACTATGCTAGTATTGGTGCCAATCAGGCCCTTTATGCCCAGATGCCGGGCTCTTTTCCTGGCCAAGGCTCTGTATATACCCAAGGAACTGCTTCTGAGCTATTCAACCAATATGCACAAGGATTGGGTTATGGCCAAGAGTACGCCCAGAATATGTACAATCCAGGAATGGGTGTTTCTGGACAGACTGGCCAGAACCTTAACCCGTACATGAATGTGAGCGCTCCTAACGCAGACCAAGTGCATTTTGAGCAGCTTTTCAATGATATCTACAAAGAGGAGGATGTTAAAGGTATGGCACCCACTCCCGATACTCTCCTGTGTCAGCTTTTCGACCATCAAAGACAAGGTCTTAACTGGCTTCTCAAAAAAGAACAATCCAAATCTGGATGCATTCTTGCAGACGATATGGGATTGGGAAAAACAGTGCAAACCATAGCACTCATCGAATCCAATAAATCCAATGAGGAGTCGTGCAAAACAACACTTATTGTGGGCCCTGTTTCCTTATTGAGACAATGGGATGCAGAACTCCGAAAGAAAATCAAACCGAAACACGCTTTAAAAGTGTTTTCATTTATTGGAAAGGACAGAAAACGCAACAACACTTTCCAGAGGCTCAAGCGCTATGACGTGGTATTGGTGTCGTACTCAACTTTAGCGTCTGAGTTCAAGCAGCATTTTGCCCAGGTTCTTGAAGAAGCTCAGGTGACCAAGCACCAGAATTTGCTTCCGGATTTGAATAGTGGTGGGCGCTCGTACAAATCACCATTTTACTCGAAAGAGTCTGTTTTTTTCCGGATCGTTTTGGATGAAGCCCAATCTATTAAAAATAAGTTATCTTTGACGTCCAAATCCGTGGCCTGTCTTAAAGGTGTGCATCGATTGTGTTTGACTGGTACTCCTATGCAAAACAACGTGGAGGAACTATACCCTATTCTCCGGTTTCTCCGCTCGAAGCCTTACGATGATGAGAAAAAGTTTAAAATGGACATCCTGGTGCCTCTCAAAAGCAACAACGAAGACGTCGATGATTATGAAGTCAACCAGCTGATGCGGAAGCTCCGTGCAGTTTTGCTGGCAATTATGCTTCGGCGCACCAAAAACTCCAAGGTCGACGGAAAGCCCTTGTTGCAGCTTCCCGAAAAGGAAGTGGAGCTTGTGTATGTGACTATGGAGAGTGAAGAGAAGACTTTTTACACCAATTTGGAACAAGGAATTCAAAACCAGGCCCGGAAATTGATGGAAACGTCGGCTCTATCGGGAAATTTCTTGGTGTTGCTTCTTCGGCTTCGTCAGGCCTGTATCCACCAGATCTTGGTGCAGGTTGGCGAGTACAATCATGATGAAAGAAGAAAAGCTGTGGATTGGGACCGTATGTACAACTTGATTAAGACTATGGGTCTGCAAGCCAAGAGAAATGTTGGTTCTGTTTTGGAAGGAACTCCAGGCACATCGGAATCGCCTCAAATTACATCGGAAGAAGTGGTGGAAATCGTGGATGACGAACCATATCGTCTTGAAGGGAAAGAAGCACAACTCACGTGCCCAGTATGCTTGGATGTGGCCGGAGAAAGCTCGATTGTGGTATTCTCCGAATGTGGCCATACCATATGTGATTTGTGTGTGGAGGATTTCTTTGGTCTGAGTGACGATGACGGCCAGACAGCGCCATGTATGGTGTGCCGGACCAGAGTACAGAGACTGGGAATGGTGGACTACTCTATTTTTTCGAAAGTAGTGTACGAAGGTTGGGATTATAGACGGATGTCACGGATGTACGACTCGTCGTCGGCCAAAAAGCTCACGGCCAGCCAGAAGTTTGCAGCCGTGTTGGGACCAGATAAGAAGTTTAGCATGTCGGCCAAATTGGGAAAAGTAGTGGAGTTGGTGGAGAAGATTACCAGCGATACACCCGATGAGAAGATCATTGTGTTCTCGCATTTCGTCATCACATTTGACTTGCTCCAGCTTCTTTTCGAGCGCAAGGGCATTAAGTACTTGCGGTACGATGGGTCGATGAATATTGACGAAAAGAATGCGGCCATCAGCAAGTTCTATGAGGGTTCTGCACGGGTGCTTTTAATCTCGCTAAAGGCCGGAAACGTGGGTTTGACGTTGACGTGTGCCAATCATGTGGTGTTGATGGACCCATTCTGGAACCCTTATGTGGAGGAACAGGCCATGGACAGAGCACACCGGCTTGGTCAAGAACGTCCGGTCAAGGTATACCGGTTGCTCATCAAGAACAGTGTGGAAGATAGAATCACGGACTTACAGCAACGAAAAAAGGAGTTGATTGGGTCTGCCATGGACGAAAATGCCTTGAAGAGCAGCAGTTCCTTGGGCAGAAAAGAGCTTGGTTACTTGTTTGGCTTGAACTCTTTGCAGTGATCCCGCTCCATATATTTGAGAGTATGGATTTTAAACGTTTATGAACACTGATTCACTTCCTACTGGGTCTCCCTTCATGACTATCTAATGGCTATTTTCAGCTATCTTTGTCTAATCAGCTTACTATGTTAATTATGTATCAAATATCGTTCATGGGGCTTAATAAATGGGATTTACATCAGACTTACAGATGAAAAGAAGTCAATGCTACTTACATTCATTGTTAATTTTAGTGTCTGGAAAAAACATCAATAATTAATATTTACTATTGGTAGTGTAGCTGTACTTATGTATCCGGTAGTTATAGAGTAGCTATCTAGAGTATATACTGGGGTTGCTTACTTTAGAGTGGCGGTATGTCTATAAATAGATACCATGAACCAGTATAATGGTAGTTAGTAGTAAGTACAGGTGAACCATTGTAATGGCAGTTAGTAGTAAGTAGAGGTGAACCATTGTAATGGCACTTAGTAGTAATTAGAGATGGGGTTAGTGTAGCTAGTAGTATGAGAAAGACTAGAGTAATAAAGTAGTAGAGTAGTAGAGTAGTAGAGTAGTAGAGTAGTAGTAGTGCAATTTATAGTAGACAAGAGCTTCTTGAGCAATAGTGTTATGGTGGGAAATGGTTTTTAAAAGAAAGCCTCCTTGGGAGATCATAACCATACGTTGATATCTAATTATGGGATACTCAGTTATCTAGGTGCGTTGATGCCTATTGTATCCAGGAAATCTGTTAAGTGTTGGACTCAAATGGAGTTGGTTCCTGTGAAGGAAAAGAATACAGTTTAGTTTAGGGAGTATTGTGATATGTTGCAACCACAGTATATGTTGCAGCCACAGTACATTTGAGAATGCAGAGTGAAATTATTGGGGGGTGTTCCAAAAAACGGTACTGCAATCCCTTAGATCATTGTTTTAACTTTGAAACTGTTTAATGCGTCCATTAACAAATCTCATCAATAAGGACCACATTATTCACTCATGTAACTAATGATAGTCGGTGGTTGTGTATTCGCTGGACGTCCATTTGAACTACTGACCTGTGTGAGTGTATGTAACGATGGTAGTAGATATATTGGTATAGACATCTAGAGTAGTTTTGGTTTGTATGGTGACCGCTCTGGGGCCTAGTATTATATGTTCATAGTTACTTCCAGTATGGTACTCACTTTTCCATTGCAGCCACTGATATAATAGTCCACTTTTGGTCGATGATATAATCTGTGACACATGATCTTCACATTTAATGTCAATTTACAATAGTAGAGTAAGCGGCTCTGTGCATTGAAGGGTAATAAATCCTTGCCGTCTGACCCTAACAATATCCCAAATCTCAGGGAATGTATTCACTTACGTAAGGTTTGCTTCTGGAACTGTTGAAAAACGCTCATATGTAATTGGACTTGATAATCATTTATGGAGATTCTCCAAATCTGCATGAATCCAAATCACAAAAGTATTCCTTACCTGCTTTCATCACAATCATGTACCAACACAATGATATTGTAGATAGGAATCTTTTGTAGAACAAGTAACAAGTCATCAGATCCATGAGGCAATACGATTGCTTTTAATCCAGAGTTTCTGGCCATCTAGACTTGTTCACCAGCAATAGCGATAAATGCCAAAGGATTCACTTAGGAACGGGTTTTCTTTGATCAGTCATAAAGAAAGGTATTCTCCTGGACAACATGAAAGTGAGTGGTATTTACTCTTACTTCTTTTGTTTTGCCTCCTTTTTTCCTTTTGAACTATTTTGATTTTCGTTCTTTGGTGTGGTTCTTGAGGGTGCTGAGAAGACTAGGGAATAACATAGGATAGTCGTTCGCCAGCACCTCCAGTCAGTATATCTAAAAAGACCGATTTTGGAATACTAAATAATCATGATGATAGATCCATTTATGTTGTTGATGGACGCTTGCTTGTTTGGTAATTTTCCTAAACCCCATTTCGTGGCCTGTCATTTGAGTGCTGGGAATACTTGGTCTATCGGCCTCCACAGTGCGATACTCGAATTGGGTCCAAATTCTGTTCTTACTCCCAGCACCCACTAAAAGGAATATCTTGCTCCCAACCACTTTGGATATGGCCTGTGAAAGAATAAAGGTGGAACAAATGGCCATGATCATGTTGGTGGTCCGGCCAGTGGTGCGTACGTTCAAAGTAGCACTTCCCCCTATTACCAGTCCAAGTCTCCTTATAGAGATGAGGTTAATATTAATTAGGGTGATGCGGAATTCAAAAAAAAAACTGCCAATGAAAGCATGCAATGCATTTGTCAGAAGCAAACCAATTGTTGGTTGTAACTATTATTTGGAAACAGTTTAAAGGATGTGTTAAGATGAAAGAAACATGAGCAGCAGCTTTCAATTGAAAGATTTAGAAGACGCCCAGTATTTTTCAGCTAAACAACATGGGTAGGGATTTTGTTTTGTTTGTTTGTAAAGAATTCCGTTTTGTTCTTTTTTGAAGTTGGTATATATACAGTGTTCTTTAAAGCTATTCAAACCAATAATTCAATATGGTTCGTACATATTCACACCAACTTTCAAATCAAATGGCATAAAGGTTCACGCCAACGTTCATACATTGAAGAATTCAATATTCTGATAATCTTAAGTCTGGAGGATTGCCTCATATGTACACCAACATTTAGGAGTCTTGCAGTACCAATTAAGAGTCAAACAGGTACGGAACATGAACTGGTTTCCTTTTTTATTGTTGAGGGTGGGGGGAGGTTGTGTGTATTGGTTTGTTTAATTTTGCTATTGTGGTTTGAATGATTTTGGAAAACACTGTATATGGTGGTGAGAAATGAGACCTGGAGGAATGCCAGGGGTTTATATTTGGTGCGCATTCTGACTTAATGGCTGCGAAACGGATAATCAAACTGGCAATCAAACTAGTATGCGATAGTCACGCGAAAGGTGCGAAACCAGGTATATCTGGTTCCACTAGGTATTCCCAAAAGAAGCACCAGTAATCTTTTCTTCCAGTAATCTTTCCTACCAATAATCTTTCCTACCAATAATCTTTTCTGAGAACCATACGGTACAGTGTTTTTCAAAATTATTTGAACCAGTCTCCAGAAGTAAGATTTTAGAATACTCAATTTTACGAAACGGTTTTGAATTATTGGCTTGAAAGATTGTGCGAAGGAATACGAAACTTTTTGAATTTTGTTAACTATTTCTGGTGAGGTTCAAAACCATTTTGCCGCCGTTGTTTGAATACTTTTGGAAAGCACGCTATGTTCAGTTTTGGGTAATCTCAGTTTCTGGTATATCAGTTACTGGTGTATCAGTTTCTGGTATACAGTGTTTTTCACATCCTTACAATACAATAACTCAGAAAGTTTCTCACAGTTCGATATTCTAATAATGTTAGATCTGATGGATTGCTTCATATGTAATCTATTTGGAAGTATTGTGTAGTACCAATCAAGGGTCAAAAAGGACAGAACATAACTGGTTCCCTCGTTTGGGATTATATGTATTGGTTTGTTTAATTTTGCTAGTATGGTTTGAACCATTTTGCCAAGCTGACTTGAATAGTTTTGAAAAACACTATAGTCAGTTTCTGGGTTTAGTAAATATATCTAATTCAGCTATTGTCCTGACTTATTCACCAATATTCTTTAAATTTTACATCTTGGACATTATGAACCCTCTGCACGAGCCCTTTGCTCCATGGACTGATATAGTTGCACAGTATTAAACGGTAACTGCACTACAAAAGTATTAATAAGTATTATTATATATAAATGAATGTTTATTTTGGATTCCTGGTCATCCAATATTAGTCGCAAACCTGCCGGTTGTTTGGAGACTTTGGGAAACCATTGAAATTATTGTGGCGTCCTGCATATACTGATGATTCACTATTACACCCTTAAACAACTTCTTTGGAATTGGTAAATGAACCATAGTTGTATACCTATTAATTTTTTATTTCAATTATTGTAATATCACTTAAAGGAATATATAAAACTATTCTTTACGTCAAGATATTCCAATATGGTCATATGATTGTCCTACCAGATGCAGTACACGCAGTTGTAGAGAAATCAGTCTAAGTCATTGAAGAACATCAGTACCACTACACTAATTATATTGGTGGGTATGATGTGAGGAGACATCTTGATATGTCCTTCCTCGGCTGATGTATATTTTTTTGGTGGTATTATAAAATAGCAGAAGCTTGTCCTTTTATATTGAGGTGAGCCTTCATATGGCCAAAGTCACGTGAGTGACTGCGGTATAAGAGAAACAGCAAGAGCTCCTTTCTCAACAGCAGTCTCCATCCATGCCCATCCCCCAGTAAATCAATGTAGTAGTAGTGGTATATGACAAGTCCAGTGTTGCAGCAGAATATTACAAGTTTACTACTGCCTTCTCCTGTATATACATTATGTAGCCCTACTTACCTCTACTGAGTATACTCAAATATATCTCACCACTCTACAAAACACACCTAATCAATGCACGCTTAAACTGGAATATCTAACTAAATATTGGACTCTGGATCTATAACGGTGATTCTAGATTTGCATCAATTGATTGAATTCGCCTTGGCTGCCTCTGTAGTTGACGTTTTTTTCTTGGTTAACAACAATGTCATTGTGGCCATGAAGCAACACTCTTCCGACAACTTGGTCAAGATTTCCTCAAACTACATCAAGGGTATTTTGATTTCGTCTTTGCCTGCTCCAATCAAGAAGTTTGTTTTGGAGAAATCCAAGATCTTAACCTTGACCTTAACCTTGACCTTGACCTTGACCTTGATTTTTGTTGATAATTCCGAGGGCCACCACAACACGTTTAAATACAACGACGTTCCAAAAAAGTTGGTTCCCTCTTCTGCTGCATTTGTGAAGTTATTGATTGATTCGATTAATGCTGGTGAGATTGAAGGTAAATTGAACCAAGTGGACGAAACTTTTCATTTGGTGAGAGCTAACAGATTCATCATGGCCAGTGAGGGCCAGAAACTTGCACAAGGCTGGGATTTCATCAAGAACACACTTATGGGTAAAAAAATCTTTGGAGAATGTCAATGAAATTGTGTTGAATGCAGAGGAAAACATTGGCTATACCATATTGGAATGACATACCATCAAAGCCATACAGAAAAACTTCCATTTGAGACAGACAATAGAAACAGCCAATTGAAACAGGCAATAGAAACAGGCACTTCCCCCTAACCAAATCTTCAGGGCTCAAACCACGAAGACCATACCTTTCTTATAATTCCAAAATTATGCCCGGAACTTCTTGACTTTGGAAAGATTACGAGACCAGTCGTCCTGAGTGACCAAAGGGTCCTGCACACAGAGCTCCCATGCCAAAATTGGTTCAAAATCAAAGCCATACTTTTCCAACGATTTACAAAGGTAAATCAGCTGTAAAAGCACTCCATCTCGTTGACCACGCAAATCGTTTTCGTCATCGGCAGGAAACTCCCTGGGTAAATGGGCCTTCATTTCTTGTACTAAAAGCTCCACCAAGTTCCGGAGGTACAGGTGAATGAGCAAGCGGTCGGACTTGGCGCCCTCGGAATCCACCCCGGATGACCGGAATATCGCATAGTATATGGAGAGTGAGTTGAAAAGGTACTCCCTGTAGACCTCGATGTACCGCTTTAAATATGTGAGTTTCTTGAGCTTCAAAAGCGGTTTCAAGTTATTCGTTTCTGCTGTTATAAACCGAAACCGGGAATTAAGGTAGAGGATCTGGAGGGACCTCTCGCGGACTGCAGGCAGGTAGGCTACCTCGGAGCCAAGGTCCACCAAATCGGGTCGGTTCAAGATCTGGAAAATTTTGAGGATATTTGATTGCTTTAAATTAGTGTTTAAAAGCTTCACTAGCCCTCGGAACATGAGTTGGAGCTCCCCACGGACCCGGCGCTCTATCTGCAGGAACGTAACTTGATGAGGAAACTTAATACACAACATCTTGACAAGCGTATTGATTTCAAGTGCTTCCTGGTAGTTACCTTGAAGAACACAGATCTTACATAGCGTCGGAAGCTCGAGAACATCAAGAATGGCATCAATGCTGAAAAACATCTGGTCACGTGCGCTGTCACGTGTGTCTCCTCTCCGGCCCCTTTTTCCTCCCAAACGTAATCCCAGAACCTGAGTCGAGATTTCGACCAATCGTGCGTCCAAGTCATTCGAAATATGGTCTACGGCTGAGTTTAAGCTTTGGCTGGAGTCGATAACCATGTCTCTTTTGGAGTTTGCAAGTGCAGCAAGTTTCATATCGATCTGGCGCAGCCGCAGGTCCAACTCAGCAATCTCCTCTGTTATGGTGACTTTTCCTCCGGCAGCAGAGTTGCTGGTGAAGGTTTCGGTGGATAGAAGTTGGTCATTGACGAATAGATCAGCAAAGTACTTGGACACGTCACGTGTGAGGTCGGCATTGGATTGTAGGTGAGCGAGGACGGAAGGTTCTAGACCGTCCTTGAGTGTTTCGATGATAAGATCGGACATAGGGTACGAATTGTGGCTGTAGAGTGAAGAATGGGGATATATGAGGGTTGTGTGTTTTGAAGGTGTTAGTTGAGGGTGTTAGTTGAGGGTGTGATTCGGGGGTATAGTTGAGAATATTGGGTGAGACCAATGCGTGCGAATTCCGAGGGCTCTACACCACACCCCACATTTTATCCATACACCACAAGGTTTAGAGCTCTGATTTTGGGGATTCTAAATCTAGGTATTCATATGATAGTATACTGAGAGTTTCGGACGATTTTATGGTGGAAGTGTGGAGGGAGATGGGCCCTGGGGTAAGTGGAGGTACGGATGTTTCCGATGAGGTCCGAGGGGACATTTTCCAGGAATTTTGTTATTCTCATAGTGTACATCACGTGCCCCACGGTCATGTGCCCCGTCCACTGGCGTATCCGCGCACTCAACTTCCTCTCCTCCCCCTAAACACACTACTCACCAATGGAGGGCTTGTTTTTCAATATCGACTACGGGTTCGTGGAGGGCGTCGTGCGCGGCTACAGAAACGGCCTCTTGACGGGAAACCAGTATGCTAACTTGTCCCAGTGTGATACGCTCCAGGACTTGAAGTTGCAGTTATCTGCTACCGACTACGGCAACTTCTTATCTTCGCAGGGCGGAAACTTATCTACGTCCATTATCCAGGACAGGCTTTCCAAGCGGTTGTACTCGGAGTTTCAGTACTTGCGTAGCCAAGCTTCGGGAAAGTTGGCCAAGTTTTTAGACTACATTTCTTATGGCTACATGATTGACAACGTGTCGTTGATGATTACGGGGAGCTTGCACGACCGGGACTTGGCGGACATTTTGCCCAAGTGCCACCCCCTCGGCTGGTTTGATACTTTGCCCACTTTGTCTACGGCAACGGACATCGATACCTTGTACAATGTTGTGTTGGTGGATACTCCATTGGCTCCATTCTTTAAGGACTGTCTTTCACTTAAGGACTTGGACGATTTGAACATTGAAATCATCAGGAACAAGCTTTACAAAAACTACTTGGAGGCATTCATTGGTTTTGTGGAGAAGGAGTTCACAGGACCCGACTTGGAGATCATGACCAAGTTGTTGAACTTTGAGGCTGACAAGCGTGTGATTAACATTGCGCTCAACTCTTTGAATAACGATGAATTATCGGCTGAAGATAAACTTGCGTTGTTTCCTGAGTTTGGCCAATTATACCCCGTGTATCACCGTGACTTGGCCGAGGCCGAGGAGGTGGAGCAGATCAAGGGCGTGGTGGAGTCTGTGGGCGAGTTCAGCGACATCTTCAGCGACTCGCAGGGCAGCGGCCAGAAAAACATCGAGGACTGGTTCTACTTGTTGGAGATGAAATACAACAAAAATGCCTTCACGCAGCAGTTCACGTTGTCCAGTGTATGGGCATGGTTGCGGTCCAAGGAGCAAGAGGTGAGAAACATCACGTGGATCGCCGAGTGCATTGCCCAGAACCAGAAGAACAGAATCGACAATTACATTTCCGTCTACTAGTTCCCGGAGAATACGCCATGAATGGTGATAGACGTCCTAATAGCAGCTTTTACGCGAGCATAAAAAATCTTCGAATACACGTTGAATAAACCAGAAAAGACTAAACTACAGGACCCCCACTGTAGTAGTGTACCCCATTCGATCTATATGTAGTAACGTTCTAGCAAAACTTTAACCCTTTACCCACGACTACTTCTGTCTATGTCTATGTATACGTATACGTCCACTTCTAGATTTTTCCACCTACTGCTATGTTCATGCATATGGGTCGTTCCAGGTTTACGTTTTGGGTTTGCCCTCGTTTTATATGTACGTATGTTTCTTTAAGCCTTATGTTCAGGTTGTTTCAGATCTGTAGGCTTGCATTTAGGCATGCACTTTCGGGGAGTGTGTGCCGGGCTGGTCTATATAAGTTGCGCGATTCCCCCCGTGAAAATAGCAGCCCAAATTTGAAATGTATCAGTGACCAGAAGGTGACAGCATATTAAAAATAACTTTGATGGGATATTAAGGGTTCAAATTCGACTTCTCTATTAATATCTTTCTGTGACTCTGTTATATTTTTCTGTCTCTCTATACCAACTGACGTGGAGCTTACAAGATGTGAGGTGCGGTTGTATACTTTATATGCCTATTACTACAAATTACTTTACTATACATGCTGATCCACTTTGTTGAATGCTATATGTTTTCTTTGACGCAATATGGGTAACATGTTTACATTCAGTCTTGATAAATCAGGTTGGGTGTGACTATACAATACCTCTTAATCCAACAACTCCTTCTCGCATAGTTGGATAATAAATGAGGGGCCAGTGGATTAGCCATGGTTTTATGTCCAGTAGATGGATCTATTCAATATGATGCTCATGGTCTTATTATGATACATAACCACTTCAAGAGAAGTAAAGAATCAGAGGAGTACTGGTATTTATATTAATATAACCAGTACTAGAAGTTTCGGTGGGTCTGATTCTGGGGGCATCTTAAAACACCTCTCTGTGTGTCTCAGATAAGTTTGCTAAAAAACCGAGCTGGAGATAATTTCACTGAAACTAGCATTGGAATAGTTTTCAAGAAGTTAGCCAAGGTCATTAAACGACATGGTTATATACTTTTTTAAAGCAGACCTACTGACGATTTTGGTCCTACATCTTAATTGGAAGTTTCAAAGCTAACCAAACTATTAATGAAGCCTCTAGTCAATGTAAGAGGACTGGAAATTTCAGGCAAGACCGTTTAACTTTGAATCCAGTCAATAGGGACATCCTTGTGTTGGCATTATCAAGAATCTGTTTAGTTCAAGATAAAATATTACGATATCGAAGATCATGCTAATGGGGCCTTGATTGGTAAAGTCACAGGAATAAGTCTTAAACGAACTGATAATTGAGACTTTAAACAGACCAAAGGAACCAAATGGTATGTTTGATCAGTGCCCACCAACGGTACAGCTTTATATCCTCGAAGGCTTTGGACCATTGCTTTGTTTATCACTTTTTTATTAAAACTACAAATGATTTATCTTCATATCATACATTCAAGCGAGCAAGCAAGTTATGTGCAAGTTAAGAGCGGATGAAGAGCAATTTTTTAAAAAAGGTTATGGAGCTAATTGGTCCATGAAGCCAAAGCACGTTTCTTCTGTTCTCCCCGGTGGTTTTCTTTGAAGTGCTTCAAGTAGCATCCGAGAGGGTTCTTCAACAGAATCGACGACCAGCACTGAATTTCCACCACTTCAAAGCAGACCGGACAAACAACCCCCTCGTGGTCTCTTACCCTTGGTTGGGTCTTTCGATTTGCCAGGGGTTTCTTGGATACCTTATATGTTCCACTAAATAATGGATCCGGAGTCAAGTAGTTGTCTGAGTAAATGCCATGGGTGTTGTTCATGTGGTGTGAATATCTTGAAGTCCTCAACTCGAAGAAGCTGATTTCCTCACAGTATGCGCATAATGCGCTCCTGGTCTCAATAATTGGAAGCTTCGTTTCAGGGTTCAATTCCGTCCGGGTGAATTCCTGTTGGTATGGCTGACTGGGGCCATAGGCTTCGTTCTTTTCGTACACCACATTATTGTGAAGGTCTTGGAGCGCAGCCAAAGTGTTGCGCTGGTACTTGGTTCTTATTATGCGGCAATCTCCCGATCCATGGAGAGAGACAAGTTGACTTTTGTACTGGTGGTTCTCTATGTTGCTAACAACATTCTGGTGCCGCGGTATCTCTATGACTAGATGGGGGATGTTGACTCCATCATAGTTAAAAGCTGACTTTAATTTTCTTAGTCTTTGGCCATTGGGAGTCTCAGGAGTTTTCCCCTGTGCTGCAGTATTTCTTGATTCCTGGACTGTTATAGTCGGAGTCTGTTGTTCCTGAATGCTGGTAGTTGGACTCTGCTGTTCCTGAATAGCTTGGCTCATTTTCTCTGTGATTAAGTCGGACAATTTAGGACTGAGACTTACTCGAAGCCTTTTATGAGCTCCAGGGCTTTGCTTTGTTCTTGGTTTCGACACTCTGAACTTATCCAGGCGACTAGGTTTAGCCTTAGCAGCTCTTTGCTTTCTTCCTGGCCTTAAAAGGGCCAGTCTAGTTTGGGTACTTGCAGAAACTTCCTGAGCCACTACTGGAGCCACCGACATTTGTTGTTGAAAAGGCCCATGAACCTGTGGGGCTGCTATTGCTTGTGCCTGTGTTTCCTGTTTTACCTGTGACGCCTGTGTCGCCTGTGTTGCTCGTATTTCCTGTGTTTCCTGTGGTGACCGTATTTCCTGTCGTGCCCGTGTTGCCCGTGGGGCTTGGATTGGTGTGAAATTATGCTTTATTGCAAGATCAAGGTTGTTAGCAAACCTTTCGAGTTCTTGGAGCTCAGTCTTCAGCAAACCGGTTCGGGCTGACCCTATTTGCTGCAGTTGGCCGTTTGCTCCTGGGGTGTTTTGCGATGGTCTTGGGTAGTTAGGGTGACTGAAGTGTGACCTGTGAATGAAGCCTCGCTGGCATGAGTCAATATTGACCATATTCCTTAGACTTGTGATGCCATTGGCAGGGATCTTAGTGGCTCTTGCACGTTCACTCAAGCGTTCTTCTGGCAAAATGCCCATTGATCCAAGGCTTTTCCTAGCAGCCATTGAAGAATTTTGGAGGCTAAGATTTGGTCGTTTGTGGATTGGGATCATCAGAGCAGGTGCGTGATGTTGAGTTTCAAGACAATTTGATCTCAGGCAGGTCTGCAGAACTATGTTTTGAGGGATCTTGTTAAGCATTTGTGGAGCAAAATCCCAAGTGATGTTTGAAGGATTTGCTCTTTGGTCATTTGAAGAATGCTGGCACTGTCCATTGCAAGGAATGACATTGCTCAGGTACTGGTAGTTCTGTCGAGAGATCATTCCAGGCTGAGTACCAGTAAAAGTTGTTCTAAACTGGGAAGTTATGTACCCTTTGCTTTCTGGAAACCCGTGGACTGGGTGATCGGCAGTATTCCAGAGACTAATTGCTTCGAAGGGTGATGTGGAAGAGCCAAAGCAACAACTCGCAAAAGTAGGGACTGGTTGAATAGATTGAACAGGTTGAACTTGTTGAATTGGCAGTGATGCAAGACTCTGGACTAAATTTCCCTTTTGAGCATTAAAGTATGGGTCTGATTGCCAATTTTGGTGGATTTCTCTGAAGTGAAAAAAACCAAGTTCCTGGGTTGGTTGAGCCCCAGAAGGAAGCTGATTATATTGAGCACCATCATAAGTCAAGGGGCTTTCAACTTCATTATGGTTTTGGTTCAGTACCGGCTGCCCTGAATTTGGAGTGTCTCCCGCAGTATCATGGGGTCCTGGTTGTGGTGAAGCGTTGGATGGTCTATCTGGAAAAGAATTATAGACTGTAGAGTATGGCTGCGGAGCTGATGGGTGCAAAATGTGCGCCCGTGAAAAATCATCTGCATCACACTCTTCCATTGGAGTGTCTGTCGTTTCAGCACCGTTGGGCTCATTGTCGATTTGGATATTGGGCACATCCCAGCGGAGTTCATCATTGCTATCTTCACAGTGCATTTCGGAAATGCTTTCCTGTCGGTTGAATATGCGTGCATAGCTGTTGGTCAGATCCCTTGACCTGAGAAGTCCCATGAACATGTTAGTTGAGGGTTTCTTAGGGGAGCTTTGGTTGAGGTTTCCAAAGTCATGGGCATGGGTGATTTCATTTATGAAATTGTGGTAGTAGAGGTTGGTGATGGACCCAGAAGCAGAATTATAATTCTCGTCGTCCGAGTTGTTTCCATTCACTACTGGATATCTGGCAGAGGGGTGGAGGCCTGTTTGCAGCCTCTCATAGACCTGAGGATCGTACTCGGGACTCAGCTTCGACTGCACATCGACGTCTTCATCTTCAGCACTGGGAAAATAACCAGAAGAAGTCTCAGTAGAAGAAGAATCTGAGGATGATGGCATACATTTAGAGCATGCATGGCTTATGGCTCCATCGGATAAAAGGGCTTGGTCAAGTTCTTCAACACTCCCCAGAGGAGATCCAGTTCTCCCCAGAGGAGATCCAGTTCTCACCAGAGAACCCTGGGGATTGGTATGGGAGCTAGGAAGGTCCCAAGGCAGTGCAGAAGCAAAAATGGCTCCATACTGCCTACTTTCCTCGTCACACTGAGCAGAGAGTCCACTATGAGAGTCCATACTCATTTGTCTGAGAAGAATCTTTTGAGAAGGTATGGGATGCATGAACTGGTCGAACTCACCAATTTCTGGACCATCCACTACCATCGAATGAATACTCGAATGGTTGGTGAAATCCACAATGTTGTTCAAAGTGTCCATTGCAAACGAACTGTCAGTTACCTTGGTGATATCTGCACACATAGGGGGAGAAGAAACAAAGTTGCCAGGGTCAGATTCTGATGGCGAAACGATATTGCTTACAGGGAACGGATTCATGACTCCCCAACCCAAGCGACTGACCTTGGAGTGGTCAATGGGGTCAGGAACCGGATTGAATGGGATCCAAGATCCACCAGCATTCTGGGTATTCAAGCCAGGTATAGTCAGGGTTGCAGAGAAATCCGTTTCCATTGGAGAACCGCAATTTAAGACCTGGTCATCAAGGTCCTGGTTGTTAGAAGCTTGCATAGCAAAAGAGCAAGAGTTCAGAGGAAAGTCTGGGTTAGAAGGGGTTTCGAGAAGCTAGAATTCTAAGAGGAGAAAGTCTAAGCGATATAGTGAAAGTGTCTAAGCCTTAAAGGTGTGAGTCTCTGGGTTTGAGTCAAAGTCTAGTTTTTTTTAAGGTCTAGATTCGTGGAGCTGATTACTTTAGTCAAGTTTGAAGAATTCTGGGTAATTGAGAGTTGGGTGAAGCTAGGTGGAGTTTATAATTTCTGGGGAACAAAAGGATAAAATGGAGTAGATATGGCCTGCAAAATCCTGTCTACAAAATCACAATCCTATCTACAAAATCACAATCCTATTTTGTTTTTTTGTGAGCACAAGTGACATATTGTTAGGTGCCAAAAAAAAAAAAAAAAAAAAGGGGGACAAAAGGAACAAAGGGAGAAAAAAACAAAAGTTCACTTGGTGTTTATGGAAATATGATGCATCATATATCTTTCCTTGGGTATACTAGATTTGAGCCCACAAAGAATGGCCATAGGTGAATATTTATGTGAGGAGGAACAACATGGGCTTAGCAGATGAATTTATAGTTTTGGTACAATCACTTTAAGCTGAAACGTGTTTTGATAAAGTCAAACTTGTTTCAATGCACAGTTTCTTGTGACCTGCAATGTTGATGGAGTCGCAGTGAAGGTAGATTTGTGACATGTGTGATGATCTCAATTCAGTTCTGTGATATGCACATTTTCGCCAAAACTAAAAAAGTAAGTGCCTAAATGTGTTACAATAGTTTTGGACCTAGATAATTAAAGAGTAAAAAGTAAAAAGAAAAAATATAGGAATTGGTCTGGACTTGGAAATACGTCTATGATACTATTGCACAGATTAGGCTTTGGTTAGCTCGTTAGTTGGTTAGTTCGTTGGTTGGGTGCAAATTCCTGCATGTAAGCTCGTTCGGACTTATGGTGATTGACTTATGGTGAACTGGTGAACTTCCAGGAATGGTATTTGGTAACGACACTACTATTCAAACTATTATCTTATAGAGTTTTTCAGTTCATAGAAGAATTTGGAATCCAATTTTCATTTGATTTGGACAATAATGTTATTGTACCCGTGTTTTCAGTAACCATGGTCAGCCTTATGGAACCGCTAGATGTGGAACTAGTGACTAGTGAACGAAGCCCTTGTTTAACTCTTAGAGTAGAAGGTAATATGGTCCATCTCAAAAATGGTTCCAACTGGCACTTCCAGTAAAACAAATAAAAAGTTATTATGGTATTCGTGGTAGTTATTTGGAACATACTGCATACTATTATAGATAATGTGCTAAACAATTAGTAAGTAGTAGAAGACAGTATCAAGTAACTTGTTCACTATAAACAATCACTTGTTATGTTAGATTTTGGTTGTAACGTTAAGGTACTAGATTATCATCATTAGTTGATGATTCCATAAGATGAGGAATCGGGCATATGTAAATATTTTCCAGAAGAGCAATGGGGGATAAAAATTGGTGAGCTAACTCGAAGAAATGAAGAACTCATTTTGATTGATTATAGAATCAATAATCGCAGTTGATGTATAGGGTGAACGGAGCCTAATAGATCCGCCTGGTCATGTTGATCTGCGGTACCATATTCATAATTATAGGATTCATACTTATAGGTATACTTTATTCAATCATGGTTATAGACAGAGTGCTATAGTCATAGACATACTCATTTTTAGATCCATCATAGGCAGTACTCTAACTATAGAGGTATAATGAAGTCGTTCTACCCAATACTAACAAAGACCATTGCAAATGCTTATCACAAAGTGCAGCCATCACCAATGATAGCGCCACCCAGGTCATTAACTGGGGACTTGAGCTCAATACCTGGTAAAATTATACCATCTTAAATCTAAATATAGGTTACTTTCTAAGTAGTAACAAGTAGTGACTAAATTTAAACGTAGGTTTTAGTATATACTAATATGCAGGAAGAGCTATTGTAAAGACTTTAACTCCAGTTCAGTTATGAATGCTGGGGAATCAGGTGGCCCGTAGAGTGACCATGGTGTAATGTTCAAGGGTCCCTTCTCATGATAGGTCAAGGATCTCATTACCTCATCAAGGTAAGTAAACACTTTAGGGGAAGTGTTTACTTCAGACACAGTAGGAGTTTCAGAGTCAGTACGAGGAGGTCTGGTGGGTCTGGATCTAGGAGGCATCTTGGTATGGCTCCCTAGTCAGAGATATTCGATTAGTTGACTAAGGAATTGGGGTAGCAAAGGCCTCATTATATAAATGGGAGTCGGCCTTCACTGACCCTTGGTTGTCAGGACAACCAAGGTAGAGAAACTAGTAGCGGCGAGCCCTGCAAGCCCAGAGCGCCGTGCGCGCGCTTATTCGGTGCTATTTTCCAACAGCTATATTGTACCTTAAAAGACCAAAAGTCTTAAGGCGGGGTACATACACCACCTGGTATTAAACCATTCGTCTGTGGTCCGCTCAACAATTTTGTCTGCATACATCAAATTCCACAAAGTACCTCACCTCGGTCCATGCTAGGTACTCGTTGACGCCAGTAAATATTAGTGACCAAGAACTAATCGAAGTCAGTAGTATTAGTCTAGTGTGGTAACCCTATAATAACTTTTATAAATTAACATGACAATTATTTTCAGAATCAGCTTTCCTTTTATTTTTTTATTCTTTCATTTATGTTATTAGATTTGGTAAATGAGAGACAATACACGTTTCCCCCGATGTTTGCTGAAACGCGCATACTTACAAATCACCATTCACACCTACAATACCACCAGGAACCTAGGCACAGGCATCTTCGTTCTATTGAGTGGGATAACTAATTTTCATGTTTTTGTTGAATTTTAAAAAAAAAATAGATCCACTCGGGAAACAATATTTCTGGTTGAACATTGCATCTCTATAGAATACTCAACACGCCTTTCCACCAAGTACATCACACTCATGCAAACTGGCCATTTAAAACCTTCATTTCGTCGTTCGTCAAAGTCATAGCCTTTCTTAGTGACCCGAGTATCAAAACTAGAAGATCCATTATAAATTCCCATAAACCCTGGAGTAAGAACTCTTTCGGTGAACAAGTACTCATCATCAAAGGAAACTTTATTGGGTAATCTCGTAGTCAAAGTTGTAGCAATTGCACCCGATGAATCCTTCAATATCGTCCAAAAACCAGCCAAAGTTTACTCCAACATTGTGGCTCAAGGAGGTAGCAAGAGCAAGGGTATGGGAGTTGCTTTTCATGAACCCGAACCAAACTGTTCACGACCATAGACAGGCAATTGAGCTGCAACTCAGAGAGATCCATACGTTTTCTGTGAATTCACTCAAAATGCCCTTTGTCAATTCATTAATCTCTTGTCAATTCATTAGTCTCTTGTAAAGTCGGCTTTTCTTTTTTTTTGGTAGTCCACTTTCGAGGTATAGAGAGTGCTCACAGGAAAATACCTCTTGTTCCCGAGGCCTTAAAGTCATTGTTGAAGCCGCAAGTAATTCCTCAAGTGCCACACCCGCCCATCTACCCCCCTCCAAACAAGGAAACTAGTTCATGTTCCGTCCCGGTTTGACCATTGATTGGTACGGCAAGACCCCTACATGTTGGTGTACATCTGAGACAATCCTCCAGACTTAATATTATCAAAATATTGAATTCTTCAATGTATGAACTCTTCAATGTACGAAAGTTGGTGTGAACCTTTATGCCATTCAATTTGAAAGTCGGTGTGAATAGGTACGAACCCATATTGAATTATTGGTTTGAATAGTTTTGAAAATCACTGTATGAGTGTAGCCTTCCCTTTTGAATTTACACAGTCTTCACTGCCTTTTTTATTTCTTATTTTTTTACCTATACATTCTTTCTGGCCTAAATCTAAATTGTTAACGTTACTTAACATCTCGTTTTCCAAAGAGTTTTTGAATGTTTTCAAACTAGACCTAGACATGTATACCCTGACATGTAGTATAAACATGTATGTATAGACTACACAAACTATGTCAACCAAAGAATAAAGTAATCACATATACAATGGATTTGTAAACGTGAGATTAAAGAATAAGTATTTGTGAAGCTCCATTAGTTGATATTCGTCTTAAATTCTCGTCTTTCCTACTTGCTAAATATCTAGCGTTGGATATCAGTGCTCTAGCCCGTTCCTGTACTTAGTACTAGAGGCCAATTAGACTGGGAGATATCATCTAAGATGTAAACTACTATAGAACTCCACTTTTTTTTAGCAACGTTTCCATTATGAATAATAATAACCCTAATAATAAAAAAATCTTTCTACAAGAAAATATTGAAATTCTGGAATTTTTGAAATAATAGAGATCGTCCATGTCCTGCATACACTCTCTATCATATCTCGCGTCTTTATCCTATAATCCACGGTGATGCCTCTCTTCGTCCCTTCATCTCCACACTCATCACCTCTAGACCAAAATGGCCACCAGAGTCTAGTTTTCCTGCGTAATGACACGCCGCAGGTTCTGTTTGCCGCTTCAACCATCCACGTGGCACATTTGGCCGAGGTTTTAGCCTCCATTACTGCCGTACACCGCCACGCGCTTATGATCTTGTCTCTGAGCGGCATAACGTTTTATTCCGAATATAACCATATTCTTAACTGCCACGTGACGCTTGATCTGGCCATGTTTTCTTCTTTCCGCTACCAAAACGGCGTGAATGATGATCTTAGTGCTGATATTGAATCAAATATGGGCGCTGATCTAAATGGAAATGGGAATGAATCCGATTTTTCTCAAAGAACCGAAATCGGCATTGATGCTCAACTCATGTGCGATTCTTTTGCTGCTGCTGCTTCGGCTGTGCCCGTAAGAGGGAAAGGTTCTAATTCAGGGGACCACGTCACGTGCTACTTGAGATACGAGGGACCTGGCACTCCATTAATAGTGGAGTTCGAAGATAGACTAATGAATGAGATGATTGAGTTTTCTACCTTTTATCTTGAGCTCGAGTACCCCTTTGGGGCCGAGGTTGCAGATGAGGACCGGGGTCTAGTTCTAGACCACTCGTCTTTACACTTTGAGGTGATTTTGCAGAGTGATATCTTGGTCAATTTACTCCAGGACTTGCACAACCTCGATACTCATGATCTCTACTTGGTGATCAGCAATTGTCGCAAAGAAAACGACAGCGAAAATGCTGTGGATTTCGTGTCTAAAGGTGCCATTGGTTACCTGAAGTTGGAATACCCACGTGCTCGCACCATGTTGCAAAAGTTGGAGGTTTATAAAGAGGCTTCAGGAGAAAACGTGCCAGTCAAAGAGACTGTGCTTTGTGTTTTGGCGTTTTCACCGTTTATCCGGATATTTCGGGCAGTCAAGCTTCTGTCCAAGTGTAAGATCATGGAGGATTTCGCCGGCGTTCTCTCCATCCAATTGCTTTGCAAGAACATCATTTCCACCAATTATCCCGGCACTTTAATCACATTCAACATGTTGGAAAAGACTGATTTGGGCGATGGTGCTATACCCACCACAGCAGACCTCAGTGATCTCTTCCACGAGTCTGCATATACTAATGTCAAGGAGTACCTTGAGAAGAAGGAGAAAAGCAAGCTGGTTGAGCCATCGGCCCCGCTTTCATACCGGTCATTTCAAATGGCCCCGGACCTGGCCAGTGCTGGCACTGCACACAACACCGTGGACCTACCATTCTTTCTTTGACCCAGTTTAACTCTTGCAATCCAATTATTCATACAATCCAATCATGTGCGAAGTCCAATTATTCATGAAGTCCAATTATTCATACAGTCATTACTTCATTCATGCAGTCTATTCATCTAATATTTCAGTCATTCTTGACTTTGACATTTCTCGCATCCTATGACTTCATTCTTGGAATCACATTTCACGTGAATCATAAGAACGTGAATCATAAGTACGTGACCTTGAAAGCCATGGCCATGGTTTCCTTGAATTTCTCCCGCAAATTATATTTTCGGGCCCTTAGAAACTTGGTGGCAACCAAAACACTGAAAAGCACCAAAAGAACCATTGGTGAGTTGGCTCCAATGGTGCGCTTGATGAGTTCATAATAATATTGCACTTTCTGGAGCAAAATGGCTACTTTATCCTCCTTAGCCTCATGTGTTTCCCTTCCCTTGGTTTCACTTTCGTGCTTGTTTCGAATTTGTTTCATCGACATGTACTTTAGATCTTTTTCCTTTGCCTGTTGAAGTTCCTTTGCCTTTTGCTGAGCAAGCCGGTCAGCCTCAGCCTTTTTGGCCTTATTTTTATTCTCCTGTGCCAATTTGGCCTCATCAGCCTTACGGCTCTCGATTTGTTGAAGTTTGCTCTTGGCACTGGTATTATTGGGGAACACATTGTCAAGTATAGCATGGGCCATGTCGAAATTGGCCGAATCAGGAAGAACATTGAAGATGAACAACTCAATCCAACGTTGAAAATATATATCGTCTTCTTTCCCAAGGTCTCCGATCTCCGTCTCGAGGTTATGGTACGTGAGCTTGAACTTATCCACTATAGACTCCCCAATCGAGCCCTGACACGTATAATACACCAAGAAGATCTGGTAAAGAAGTTCCCGTGGGATGCTAGAAGTGTTGCCGTAAAAAGAGTGCAATTCCCGGAGCAACACGTCATTCTGGAGGTCTTGCACTATACTGGCTCTGTCATGGGCCAAAACAGTGCTGTGTGCCGGCAAGAGAATGCCGATTTCCGTGAGGTACAAGCTGACAATCTTGACAAATGTTTTCTCACGGATCTGACCTTTTTCAAAGCTCCGTACAGCGGCATTGTACACTTTGCTGGTGATAACAAACGACTTCTCGAAGTCTTTATTGATGAAATGCTTGAGGGCCAACTTGTAGTCGCTGTATAAGAGCGATTCGGTCCCCGAACTCCCCAACGACTCCATATCTATTCAAGTAAAGTGTAAATAAGTATAGATAAGTATGGATAAGTATTAGTGTGGGTGGAAATATAAATATGGGAGATTTAGCGGTAATAGTATGGAGGTGGGATGTAGGATGTAGGATGTGGAATGTGGAATGTGGAATGTGGAGAATGTAGATAGAGAGAGAGAGAGAGAGAGGGAGAGAATCAGAACATGGAACGCTGGAATTCCTGCATATAAGCATTTCTCCCCTCTCTTCTCTCCGCTTCCCCATACCGAGGCATGAGAGACCCGGCCCTCAGACCCATATACAATTTATATCTCTTACGAAATTTGAAGTTTTTTTTTTTTGTTCTCTATTATATTAACCGAGTATTAACCGAGTATTAGAGTAATGATTATTCTTTTTTAGTCATTTGATAATTAAAAAATATTAGCCATATTAATCATCATGGTATAATAATGAGGTTGTCTCTATGAAGGTTGAGACTCTATTAAAGCTTCAGCCTCTATCAATGGAAGTCATTTTTTTTTTAGCTCAAAAAAACTTCTCCGTAAAATGGCTGTTCTAATCCCCTCATCTTGCTATAGTATCTTCTCGAGTAGAAAAAGACGGCTCCTGCTAGCAAGCATCCTGTTCCCACCACTGGAAAGCACCAATATGGAATGGATCCCAGTGTGTAGGAACTTGGAGGAGGAATGAAAGGAAACACTGCCAAGAAGAGATTGGCAGCGAGGAAAATAAAGATGCAGATCCAGGGGGCAGAGAAGCTTTTCTGCCACCTGCTGCCTGACGTCTGCGAAAGAAGCAGGTCGAATTCAATGTAGCTGTCTGACTCGTCTTCAGATAACGGAGACTCTGTACCATTTTTGGGTAAGAGTAATCGAGAAGATTCCGTAGGATTCTGAGATGGAGCAGAAGCAAATGAGTTTTGAAAGGGAGTTGATGAATTTGGAAGAGGGGCTGAAGGAGTGGATGAAATAGAAAGAGTGGAGGGAACTGGGGGTGGGATGGTTGGCGTGGAGGGAGACTCGACACTTCTATAACTGGGCCAGTCCTCGTTGGAGCTCAATTTCAAGTAAATAAGTCCTCCTGTCAACAACAAGTTGATCCAGGTGCCTGGATAAATGTAAAGGTTCACCACAAACTCGTAGATCTCGGTGCTGGGAGGCCCCACAAGGACAATCACGGAGATGGCCCAATGAAGGAGAAGCGAATGGTTTAAGTTGCGGAAGTACTTGGAAAACGGTAAGTAGTTTTCATTGGCCAATTCCTGGTTGACTCTGGAATGAGCATACGATACCACCATCACATTTCCTAGGGTCAGTAACGAGATGAATACCGGCAACACGCGGGCAGTAAGTGATTCTCCAAACACCTTATTGAAGAAAATGCCGGCCACCAATACCCCACTGGAAAGAAATTCCTTTTGGGGGATCACCACTAAGTAACTAACCACCACCAAGAAGTAGAGCACGGTCACCAAAAGCACCGATAATGGGGCGGTGATGGTGAGTGCAGTATAGGGGTCTTTAAGTTCGGAAAGCACGTAATTGGCGTTCTCCCATCCTTTAAACGAGTAGATCACCTGGAGAAGTGCCACCGATACTGAGTAAGGATCTATAACAGGAGCATCAGTGATATTCTCAGTATTGCCAGAAATGCTCGTGATTCCATTATTCGACAAAGAGTCCATCAAATTAGGATCGGGGACAGTGACCACGCCGATTCCTACCAAGAATCCAATGGCCACAATCATGAATAATATGACGATCTTAAACATCCCCAAGAAATTAAACAAGGAAGTGCCCTTATTTGGATACTTGATATGGAGCCAGATACAGAACGTGATACAAACCACGCCTATAGCCTTCAGTGGCCATGTATCGTCCTCAGCAGCCGAACCAACCACAGCAAACCAGATGTACTTGCCAAACGCAAAGGAATTGCCCGAGCTGAAGCCCAAAAACACCATCTGAAACAGGTACATACATCCCATGAGCCCTCTGGGCCGGCGGAACACGCGGAGCAAGTAGTTCTTCTCACCTCCATTTTTGAACGGTAGGTTAAGAGCATATTCCAAGTATATGAGAAGGCCAGAGAGGATAATCACTGCACCTAGAAGCCATAATGCCAAGAACAACGGCACATGTCCACTGCAGTACTTGAAGATAATGGCGGGAGTACTGAAAAGGCCTGTTCCAATCATTTTATTGGTGATAAGCGATATACACGAGAGTGTACCTAATTTTTTTGGTTCCAGCATAGTAGTAGTAGTAGTAGTAGTAGGAGTAGGCGGAGGAGGAAGGAGGAAGGGGTGGATGAAATGAGTGGATGGACAAATGGTCGTTCTCGTTATTTAACAGTCAATATATAAAGCTTGTTGTATGATGGTCTAGACGAAATGTGGTATGACGAAGGGTTGGAAGTACTAGTAGTGACTCACACTGTGGTCTATAGAATGTAAAATGTAAAATGCAGATATGCTATATGATGGTAAATAATGGTGGATTGGGATGAAGTAATTTTGACCCTTCTAAATGTGGACTTGACTTGAAGTATGGGATCGGCAGACTGGGGACCGGCCTTGGAGTGGCTAGTCGTGGTTCGGTTAGGACGAGTTGGGAGACTGTGGTGATTTGGCGTGCAGGTGCGTCGCCAAAAAGGGCAGTAAGGATTGTTATCAGTCACGTGACTATGCAACATTGCACCCATTGTTTTTTTTGTTTTATTTTATCATTACATCTTACAAGGCATATTCACCTTCATCAGTCATTATGATTAGCTAGCACTATCTATTACTATGATGATCAAATATGGTTTATATTTGTCATTGTAGTGTTTGCTCTAACTATTTTGTGAAGGACTATATTGTGTGATTACTTGTGGTGGCTATCAGTGGGTACTAGTGACTGCGCGAGCCCTACCCTCATACCAATCAACTTAACGCATTACACTATTCATGAATATATTTTCAAGGTGTATGGGTTTTGTTCATGGTGTATGTGTATATTTGTAAGATGTAAGGTGTATATTTGTAAGGTGTTTGCTTGTAAGGTGGAAGGTGTATGTGTAGTAATAGGCTAGTATAGACTGATAATGAGACTGATGGTGAATGATACAAATGTATTATCAACTATATGAAAATGTATGCCAATATCCACACTACAGTGTTTTTTGACATTTATTCCCAAGTCTTGTATTCGTTGATGGTCCCTCAAAGAGAGGAATCGGAGTGGCTTATATACGTTTGAGAGAAACGTGGGTTTGAAAACCAGTCCACCAGAGCGATGGTACGGACTGTTCTGGAATATTTTCTTACCATAATGGTATTTCCATTGTAACAATTGAACTGAGACGCCTCATAGTACCGTCATAGGGTAGGGCCATATCTATGGTAGATCTAACATGTATAGTGTAGTATACATTGTAGTATTTGAGTGTGTAGTAGTGTAGCATTCCTAATGTCCTATGGTAGTATTTTTAATATCCTATAGTAGTGTAGTATATACAGTGTTATTCGAAACGATTCAGACCTACGCGACAGAATGTTCAAACCACACTAAGCAAATTTCAACAACCCAATAGTTCGAGAATTTCCTGGTTTTAATACTTAATAAAGATTTCACACAAACGGTTTATTTTAAATCCTGGATTGTTGAAAATTTTAAAGTCGTAAGTACTATACTTTGTCAATTATTGGTCTGCTTAATTTTGTTAGTCTGGTTTGAAACATATTGCCGCACTGGTTTGAAAAGTATTGAAAAAGACTGTATTGATTTTCAAAACTATTCAAACCAAAATTAAAAAAGGTTCGTACGTCTTTGCAAATCGTTTCAGACCAATAACTACTGAGTCAAAAATTAAGTACTAATCTATATTCGGATAATCTCAAATCTGGGGGATTGCTTCAGATCAGTGAGGCAAAATGTTCAAACCTCACTAAACAAATATCAACAACCCAATAGTTCGAGAAACAATAGTTCAACAAATTACTGTTTTTAATACTTGATAAAGATTTCACAAAAACTGGTTCTTTCAAATCCTTGATCTTTAATACCATTCTTAAGTCGTAAGTACGTAACGGTTTTTTTTTAATTATTGGTCTGCTTAGTTTTGCTGGTCTGGTTTGAACCATATTGTCGCACTGGTTTGAATAGTATTCCAAAAGACTGTACATTTCCCTAGCTTGAAGCACATTCATTGAACATGAACATTAGTTGGGTCTGTCGGTAGGTTTTACATGACTGTAGGTCTTACATGACTGTATTTTGGTCATTAATGAGTGCCTACTCCTCATCTAGATATTTGGCGTTGTTGGTATATGATCTGACCATTGACTTGACTATGTGGCTTCTATACTTAGTACTCAAGTTCAACAATCTAACATAGTAGTAGTACTACAGTATCACATTGTATTATATAGGGTAGTACAATTGTGGTATGATTGAATGACTAAATGAGTCTGGATATCTGTTGACTATGTTGATTACTACACTTCTTTTAGTGACTTACTGCCTATTGGTATTATCATGTACTACTCTACCAACATGGTTTCCATAATTTGTTTTCCTATTCCTATTTGACTATTGGTACTCCCATTATTCCGTTTTCCTACTTGAATGACTTGACTGACATTCACTTATACCTATAGATCTACTCATAACCTAGATGATATTTACAACTACAACACTCTACTACTCTCACCACTACCACTGCACTATACTGTAGTATAAAATACCACTGTACTATACTGTAGTATAAAATACCACTGTACTATACTGTAGTATAAAATACTACTGTACTATACTGTAGTATATTATACCATAATTGTACTACCCATATAATATAATGTGATACTGTAGTACTACTACTATGTTAGATTGTTGAACTTGAGTACTAAGTTATTTATTTCGGTTGATGGTTCCATGAAAAGAAAGCCCCTTGATGAACCTAAGTTTGAATGCACTTTCTGATGAATTAATACACTATCACTCAACTGAAAGCTCACATACCAAGATGTCTTCCAACACCAGACCCATCAACATGTTCTATGTTATGGAACACTCACTGTAATGAATTTTTATGTAGATTGACATTCAATTGTCTCTACAATTAATTCTGAGAATGACAAACTGAGGGAGTCCCGCCATAAGCCCAATCGAGAACGAATGAATAAACTTAAGACAAGGGTTTTTAACAGACGTAATGGATCGGATACCAGTACAGAAAAAGAAACATACAAGTCAATAGTTGTAGCGTAGAATTTTAAATGTAGCAAGTAGTATAGATAAAGAGTATGAGTATATAGAGTAATTTAAACGAAATGTATTACACTAATGTATTAGATTCGTGTATTCATAAGTCGGGTTAAGAACCTTTCAGCCTTCCAGTCTTCCAATTTTCCAGTCTAAGCGTAATTTTTTTACATCAAGAAACCTTACACTATATCATTAAACTATACTTAATCGATTGGAGTAGTGATCTAATTTACCTCTATATACAATAGAGACTAGAGACAATCATGAGGTTATAAGGGACTCACGTATTTTAGTAGTATAGTAAAAGGTACATAATCAGTAAGATCATATTAAAGAGGAGGAAGTAGAGTAGTATGTTCATAGCATAGACCAGAAATCAGAGAGTGCATTCTACATACTAATGTTGTATGTGGATTTAGACAGTAGTAAGAGACTAAATAGTAAATAGTTATATCCTTTACTGACATATGGTCATACTGTCATATGGCCATACCGTTATACTAACATATGGTCATACCGTCATATTAACATATCGTCATACTGTCATACTGTCATATCCTTATACTGACGTATGGTTATACCGTCATATTGTCATACTGTCATATTGTCATACTGTCGTATTGTTAGATCCACCATAGACAGGGCCCTGCATATGAAGGTATTATGAAGCTTCTCAGGTCTACCGATTCGAGCACACAGTCGACCACTTTTAAACCCATTCTCAAGAGGCGTTTCCAAGTTCAAACAATAGGTATCCCAACCCTTTGTTTAAGAAAAAAGTGTTCAAGGTACTCAGCAAGATTATACTATATACTCATCGGAGACCAGGAAGTGTATGTGTTTGGAATGCAACTCCAAGGTATCTGTGATACATGACTCCCGCATTTAATTTTTAGTAGAGAAGTGTAGATCTGATTATTAATTTTTTGAGAGGTAGTGTTTTTTGGGGAAAAAAAAAAACTCCCAATAAGTGGTTTGATTTAGTTTTTTAGTCTAGGAATTACCGCACGTATTGTTAAGTGCGATCCCAGGCTCCACGCATTATACACTATTGTTTCTTTTCACACTAATTAATTCCTTACATATGTACAGGAACCAGATACCTCATAACCCAGTCATGTGAAATATTCTTATTAATTCATAGTCTACTGAAGCATTCAGAAAGACCTTGGAAATTGGATGATGCTATATATGATACAATGGAACCTAGATTATTAGATATAGTAAAGAATAGATAATTACTTGATGACTAGGGAAGGGAGAGTAAAGTATCCCGGGCGTATACATAGTGATCTACATGTAAAGTATAGTATAGTGATCTACGTACAGTATAGTATAGTATAGTGCTCTACCTGTACAATATAGTATAGTGATCTACCTTTACAATATAGTATAGTGGGAGCAGACAATACTAGAAGCCAGTACTATTAGTGGTCCTCATGAAGTAATAATTTATACATGGCGAATTGTATTAGAATAGTTTAAACAGATTCTTTATAAGCAATATAATGGTGAAGTGCAGTAGTTATCCTAGCCTATAGGTAAATTTATGAGGTAATATTAGTATTGGTTCATTAGTTATTATATTAGATCTATTCATAAATATTGATTTTGGTCATAATCGATAATGTAGGTTTCATTAGTTAGATGGTGGGGTATAATGCGGGCTTGGCCAAGTTGTTGCCCTGAGTGATATCACATACGGAAATAGCGATTTCACAGCGTTCCAAGGCCCGGGCTTCGGGAACATTGTGGATCTCTTCTCCATGTTCGCCAGGATATTTGGAGTCGGCCAATGATTCCTCAAATAAGGGCTGGAGCCGCAACACCTCAACCTCCAGGATTTCACGTGCACGAGCCAAGGCATCGGAGGTTTTCCAGTGTCTGGATCCAATATAGTTGACTGCATCTTTGAGGATGGTGAATTGAGGTACAGAGAACACTTTGCCCAAAAGAGTAGCTTCCGTTTCTTCATGTTTGACCACCTGCACGAACTGTGGTCCCAGGACCCCATTGGTGAAGCAATTAGACAGTGGGTGGTTGATAGAGGGGAAGTTGACGTTCAACGCCAAGTTAGGAGTCAATTGTGTAGTAACCGACTCCACCAATGCCAATACACGGTTATTGACAAACTCTATATTTTTGGAGATGGTATTGCGTTTGAACGACTTTTCGTACGTCTCCTCCACATTGAACATCTCTTCATTCTCAAAGTAAACGTGCTCACGGTCCTCCAAGGAAATAGAAACCACCGGGAGGTTATGGAATTGGGCCAAAAGACGCATGGCATGCACACAATCACTCAGAGCCATCAAGTCCTCGGTCTTGAACCCGGAAGAGTGCAGCAAATCGTCTGGAGTAAGGTGCAAACCCTCATTGGGGCCAATAAGCACCAAATCAGGCACGAAATCTTCATGGTGGGTGGGTAAAATGTAGTCAAAGGCTACAGCCAAGGCCACAAGAGGGTTGGCGTCCACGTACCAGAAGTACTCATTCAAAGGGTCCTGCCCATATGAATGGTTATTGATAAGGGTATCTCTTTGGGACTTGTATAATTTGTCAAACTCCTGGAGATCTTTTTTTGACATGGTATTCTTGGCTCCGCGAGGCACCACGTTCCGCTTGCGGATATTTTTATAGTACTCTTGATTTGGTTCAGATAAATGGTTGAAGTCACCAGACGACCGAGAGTCCAGTTTGGATGAGTCCAGTCTTTTGCTAGATCCGTAACCTTTCTCAGTATCATAATTTTCATAGTCATGTTCCAACGCTTCGGGATCTAGGTAGTTGAGTGGGCCAACATAAACCACATCATGGCCTGCGGCTGTAAGTGCTGGGTATAAGTAGCGCACATTACTGGCGACCCAAGAATCTGTGGATGACAATAGTATATTCAAAGCTGAAGCCAAAGGTAGTAACGCAAGGAGTTTCATATTAAGCATTGACGGGATTAATTGGAATTGAATTGGGTCAATAATTGAAATGGGTTAATAATTGAAATGGGTCAATAATTGAAGTGGGTTAATAATTGAAGTATGTCAATAATTGAAGTGTGTAGTTGTTCAGTGAGGGTGTGACAGATTTGACAGCTTTGACAGTTTAGATAAACAACGGCAGATAAACGTTCAAAATAGTTTGTCAAATAGTCTGACGGAAATAATGGTAGTGATTGAAAGTGACACAGAAAAGATCACAAGATGAAACACTTAAAAAAAGATGGAAGAGTATTGGTGACTGGTTCACTGGGGCAGTGAGAAACCGCCAGATCCAGCGACGGCAGCTTTGCTTATATATGCATAAAGATATAATTAGGTCTAAGATAATTAAGTGCGCACGCGTGGGGCCATGTGGGTGCGAAACTGGGCTCTGGGTTTATTACCCACGAGGCACACGTGCACTAACACTGAGCATGAGCTCTGGTCATGAACACTGAGAATGGGCACTATGTGTAGGAGAATAAAAACCACACAGTCATCTAAGGTCAAAATGGTTTATGGTAAGTATGGTTTATTATGGTTAAGTATGGTTAAGTACTGTTAAATATGGTTGAGTACTGTTAAGTACTGTTAAGTATGGTTAAGTACTGTTCAACATGGTTAAGTACTGTTAAGTATAGTTGAGTACTGTTAAGTATGGTTAAGTACTGTTAAATATGGTTTAGTAGGGTATGTTGTATGTAAACGTTCTCGAAATATAAAAAACAGAGTATATGAATTGGGGTGCAAATTGGTACATTCATTAGTTAATCCAACTGAATCACCAAAATGGTATAATTTATAGCAATTACAGTGTTAAAAGTAGGTATGAATTTGACTACTGGCGAGCAATACGAAATTTTGTATGGGGCCTCTCATTCTATAATGATAATAAACCACTCTCAACTTCATGACCATTAAGTAAACAGTCAAAACATTACTCTGTATATGTTAGATCAACTTTATGTATAACACTATATATAATGGCATTATGAAGGCTACGGTGTATGATGGTATCAACGGCCAATGCAATTGTTGTTTCATGGCCACGGCCACGGCCACGGCCAATTCACAGTCACCAATGCATGAAGTGTTATAGTGGCTTTTTTCGGATATTCTAGAAGATCATTATTATTGTTTGGCACTAGAGTTTTTTTTTTGATACCACCGCTTCTCTTCCTAGTTATACAAGCTATGAATGAAAACAAGTTTAGGTTTCCAAAAGTTACTTTTTTCAAAGAACAAAACAATATTGAGATTATTAGTGTTAGTGTCTTTTCACGTGATAATCATTGTTTGTTGATTAATGAATAAATTTGCTAATGTTTACTGTTTAACTTAACATGTGAGAAAGAGACCATCATATTTCTATGTTCTTACAAATACTTGTTGACTGACACTTTCATACTTTCATACTCATACACTCATACTCATACACTCATACTCATACAGTCATACTCCAATTTCGATACTCCAACTTTCATAACCCAACTTTCATACTCATACGTTCTCCCTCAAACTGTCTTAGTCTCTGTTAGAATCTTGTTGTTATGTCAAGTACTTTGTTTATCATGTTCATTAAGGGTTCAACTTCGTTCACAAAGTTTTCAATACATAGTGACCCAGTAAGTTGACCTCAGCTAGTTCAGAATGGACTAATGAGATTTCAACCATTTGTTTGCAATAACAATTTCCACAGAACTAGCAAGTGCCATATACAATGGTATACCCTTAGGAATTATTGACTTCGGTCATTGGTTTCAAAGGTAAGCAAACATCCGAATTAGCCCTAGCTTGACGTTTAACGTCAAATGACATATGTGTTCATATGTTAGGTCGATATTGAGTAATGAAGTCCCTTCATGGCTGCCAGTATCAAGTCGTTCCCTGAGGAGCGACAAAGGTCTCGAGAATTTTCTGCCCAACAAAAGTAACACCTGTCATCGGGGTCAGAATATCTTTTGAGCACTTTTAGGTCAACTGGTAAATGAATACTGTCAACTGGCGAGCCCAGAGCTTGATAAGAGGAGAATTCTGAGTTATTAACGTATTTGACAACAGCATCGGGTAGTCACGGGGTGTTGCTACGTGGTTGTGGGAAATCCTCCTGGTACCTGTTATGTTCTTTATAACGTAAGTTGCCTTAAACTTGTATTCGTTGATGAATCCTCAAAGAGAGGAACCGAAGTGGTTTATATAACTTTGAGAGAAACGTGTGACGGAAAAACTCTCCACCAGAACAATGGGAAGTATTGTGTCTGGAATGTTCGAGAGAGGCCTCTGACTCACGAGTTGTTATAATGGTCAAATGACATGTCACGGCATTTGTAATAGACAATGACAGAATCGAACAGCATAGGCTCCATAATACACCAATAGGTAGTGTTCTACCTATTGTGGATCTACCAGTACCTTGAATTCATTATATTCCCTCCTAGCACCTCGTTGAACGATGGTGGAGGAGTAGCACAGTGGATTGACTATTGTTATATCAGACAGATTGTGATCAAAATACTGGGGTAGAGCACCACCTATAATGAGTCGAACATTTATATTTTCACACATACTGTCCACATATTTTCACACATACTTTCACACATACTTTCACACATACTTTCACACATACTTTCACACATACTTTCACATATGCTACACCTGACGGAATGAACTTGATTGGGATTTTTGAAAGAGAGAAAAACAGAAAGACTATATTATATGATTAACTCTCTATAGTATGGTGCTTTTGGCAATTGTATTGGTGGCTTTGACGCTGAGGTTTATGCACATTGGTCTTTGGTTTGGGGACCCAGTAGCAGAACTACGTGATGTTACCGAGGAAGGCTTTTGGAGCTAGTAAGTCTTAAAGTTAATTATCCAGGGTTGGCGTCAGGTTCCGGGGTATAATTGTTACAATTACTATATCAATGGAAAAGAGCTTGAGTTTGGGCGTAAGAGTTGTGTTCAGTATAGAATATAGTAAAAAGTAGTAGAGTAGAGTAGAGTAGAGTAGAGTAGAGTATGGCTCTATTTTCAGCAGAAACAAAATCATAATTAGGACCAGAAAAGTGGGAATTTTTCTATTCAGATATGACTCCGCTACGTTGAGATTCGCAACTCTAGAACCACTTGAAATCTTTAGAAGTTGATTCTAGTGCTTTGTTAAGCTAGAAAACGACCTAATAAAACTTCAACTCCGGGACGAGTTTGTTAGGACTATAAACCGTCTCCATAAAGTTCTCGAATAATAAAATACTTTTGCATCAAAGCATTTGTTTGTGAGAAGTTAAAGTGTCTTGTTTGAAGTTTTAGACTAACAGAACATATTACTACATTGGAGAGCCATACTTTCATAGCATGGTAATCTTTTGGGATCTCTTGGAAAACACTTGGCCTGACGAGGGAATATATAGAAGTATATTCTAATTGAAAACATTGAGTGATTGGTAAGGTAGTACTGAAGATGCTTGGATCTAGACTATAGTCTCTGGTGAGCTGTAATATGGTACTTGTGAGATAGTTGTTAAATGATTATGTACTAAGTGTTTATATTCTTTGTTTCTCTTTCCTTTGGGTTGTTGGCTACCTCAAGAGGTAAAGTACTACCTACTGTAGATATACTATATAGCAGATAGTAGTGTACACTAGTATATAGTAGTTGATTTTGTTTCAGTAGAAAGTAGTGTAGGGTAGGACAACTATAGCATACAGTAGTATATGGTAGTATATAGTAGTATATAGTAGTATATAGTAGTATATAGTAGTATATGGTATACAGTAGTAGTATATAGTAGTATGGTAGTATATAGTAGTATGGTAGTATATGGTATACAGTAGTATATGGTATACAGTATTATATGGTATACAGTAGTATGGTAGTATATAGTAGGATGTAGTAAATTCTATAATATATAGAATGGGGTCTTCGAGACGTATATAGTAGTATAAAGTGATTTTTGGTATAACATAGTAGTCTCAAGTACAGTGTGTAGTATACAATGGACTGTGCTATTTCCTAGTATGAATTCATGTCTAGTAGTGTATATCATATCTAGAACATAGAGGAATTTTCTAGTTTATATTATGTCTAGCAGTGTGTATTGAGTCCACTGAGTCCGCTGAGCAGTACCAGGACACCAGAACCTGGATCTTGTTCAACCAAGATTCTGCCCCAAACCCAATTCACTAGTACGTAGCACTCAAATATCCCCAACAAATATATGCATGCCGAAGCATGTAGCACTAACCATAGTTTTTAGCACTAACTAAACATATGAAACACCAATACCAAAGAATTAGTTTTTTCTTTTGATTTTCAAAAAAGAAAAAGATTGCAGCACCACAGTTTCACACATGGTCTCCCACTGCATTACTCACTGTGGCCCTAAGTGGCTTAACTAACGTTGATCGGACGGGAAACAGTGGTTTCCACTTGGTATGGCCGCAACCGAAAGTCCATTTTTTGGGGTTTCCATGCAGTCCGTTGTATTATTCCATTCTAGATGTTATAATCCCTTGAATTATTAGACTATATTCATGATGGCATGGTTGGATATGTTGTGTTAAACATGTCAGAAGTTCTGATAACGTGTGTGCAGGCAATCCCTACCTGCAGGATAACGGGATTGGACTAAGGGACAAGTCTTATAAGGTTCCGAGTTATGTATATGTGAAGATGGATAGTTTAAATCGGGTCGTGGTGTGAGGATCCATTGGGTTTGGCTTCAGTTAAGTGATTAACAAGTCCGGTACAGGAAGACGGAATTCAAGGGAACGTGGTATATAAAGAGGGGATCTCGCTCATGGTTGAGGAGTATGAAAAAGACCACAAGACAAATATTCTAGTCGATATAAGTCGAACAAGTTGAGAATCACAAACTGTACCAGATTCTTTAACACTCTTAAGAAGAAATAAGATAGGTATTCCAATCGATGTGAATCGCTATGGACATTCTCAATAGGATATATGTTTGTTGATGGCTTGCTTAGACACTATGACACTGTGTATACAAAGCTAAGGTCCCAAAATTGTAAGTACACTGCATTTTAGCAGGCAAATTCATCATCTCTCCCTGCCACCACCTTCCCTTTCTTCTTTCATACCCTTTATTTTTGTTGGGATGATGTTTTGTGTAGTGGCTATTCTCTTCCCTTATATGTAGTACACACCGATATTCAGTCTCAGTCGGATTTAGGATCATTAGCTCGAACCATTTTGAGCATATCTAACAGCAGATACTATAAAATCCATTATATTGATCACCCTATTAATCCTAGTCAGTGGTACTGGTCAACCACCATGTATAAGCTCAACCACCATGTATAAGCTCAACCACCATGTATAAGCTCAACCACCATGTATAAGCTCAACCACCATGTATAACTCAACCACTGGAGTGTCCATAGAATAATCACCATACAACCTCTATTCTATACACAAGACTTAGTATTATAACCGACATAGACTCTAATGACACTTATACTCTTAGTTCACCTTAAAAGACCAATTCACACTTCAATTGTTCTTTACGTACTCTTTTGGCACAAAAGATGCTTTGCCACCATAATCATGAAAATGGCGGTTTCAAAAAGGCATGGATTTCTATTGGTCAGATATAAATTTTTTCATTGGTGAGAAATTCGAGGGGATAGGGCTCTATTTATATTCTTTGTTCGCAACAACCCCTCATTTGCCCCCACTCTCTGATTTACAGCCATCCGCGCCGCAACATATAAAAACAGCGACCCCCCAGTATTGAGACCTTTTTTTTGGACCACTCGATAGGCCATTATTTGAACTTCTCTCTAAGCCATTATTTGAGCTTCTCTCTAAGCCATTCTTTGGACCATACTTCCATATTATCATGACAGATACAAAGAAAGGAAATTGCTAGAGCTCATGTGCTTTTATGCTTATCTATGTCTAGTGTTTAATCAATACTCTCCTAGACTATAGTATGTATCCCCCAGGTGTGTTTGTTAGATCAAATACAGACAGGCTTTTGCTTTATAGAGAAGATTTTTTATACGAAGCCTACTCTTTTTGAATAATCTTAAGAACGACTATTCCAAATGTCTTTTCCTCGGCCATAATTGTACGGAATTTTATGATTTGATACACAGGCATGAGTTAGAACAGTCAACACTATTGTTCACGTGAATAGTTTTTTCGAAGCCACTTTTTTCTCCTAGTCAAAGCTATTCAAAAGCTTAGATTTCCACTTTCGAGAAATTATAAACAAATAGGAATTTTAGATAATGTACATCTTAAGCATACTAACAGTATTGGTGTTTCAGAAAGGTTCATGAATATGTTTCATACCTACACGTACACCCCACCCCTGAGATTTGTTATTCCTGTGTATAGTGGCATTATTACTGCATACAAAACACGATAACACATGTTCCACATCCAACTTTAGTCCTTACCCACTAAGACCATATAAAGACTTGAGGATTCGCAGCCACTAAAGACCGCGTTTTATTATAGCTAGTTCCTGCACACAAGTGCACAACTTACCTACCGCACTTACTAAACTATACTCGCACCCAGCCACGCCTCCTTCTTCTCTTTAGCCACCAATGAGTTCCCGTGGAAGATATGCAAGGGTGGAGACCGAGCCCAGCTTTCTGGATGCAGAGTTTGAGTCTGCAAATAACTCCGAAGAGTTTCTTCTGTCGTCCGAACAAGTCCATGATGGCCTGATAAGTCCTCATCCGAGAAGCCACAATTACAGTCAAAGCCTTCATAGTACCCAGAACCTCGATGGTACTCAGAACTTCCATAGTACCCAACACCTTCATGGTACCGAGCCGGCTGGCAGCCACCAAGAGACATTTAACGAGGGCACTTCTTCGACCCTCCTTGCCGGTGGTTTGGATGGTGCTAACTCCACTGATTTGGAAGGCCAGGACTCCTCACCTCCTACAAGAATCTCCACAAAACAACGCATGCTTAATGCTGTTAATCATCTTATTCCTTTTAAACAAACATATGAGCTCCTTCATAACGGTCTAGACCCGGCCCGGCGCCAGGCCCTTCCTACAGGCCGTCTTGTGGGCCAAGGAACCGATGGTGTGTTCAGAAACCTCACGGCCAAACCAGATACTGAGGCCACTAGAGCCAGTGACGAACAGTTTCCTCCGACTTATGAGGAGGCTGCCACAGATTCATCCCCTGAATACTGGGAGGCCACCATGATCAGCCCGATGTACGAGGATGAAGTTTTTGTGAAGGGCTTACCCGTGGGGAACTTGGCCAACTTCATCTGGAACATTTTGGTGACTGTTGCTTTTCAATTAGTCGGGTTCATTCTTTGCTACTTGCTCCACACTTCCCATGCTGCTAAACAAGGTACTCGCATTGGCCTTGGTATTACTTTGATCATGTATGGGTGGAGTCTTGTTCCTGCCAACTTTGGCCGGCCCGACCTTATACCCACACGCTACCAACCGAACAATCCAAATCTGTTTGATATCCTGAAGTCTCTGTCCATTAGTTCGGGCAACAAGGTGGATACCTACCTGCTGGGGTTTATTCAGAACCTGGATGAACTCAATATGGAGAATGAAGCTCCCTATATGGCATATGGCCTTATTGCGTTCGGAGGATTTATTATTATCAAATCAATGGTGGACTTTTACAATATAAAACGGGAGGAAAAGCAGATGTTGGCTCCGCAGGCTGAGCAGACGACCTACTCCACAACCCTGGTCATGGACGAGGCCCAGTCTTGAGTTCGGTGAGTGGGAGTAGTGATGCAAAATTGATTTACAGTTATTATTGTGGCATAGACCTGTGATTTCCTGTCTAAGACTAGGGGTATACTCGGCCATTGGCACCCAGACTATCTAATTACCCAAAACTGTCTAATTATTTTATGCTTGATTTGGCTTACCCGAGAAGAACAAGCATTTTTTCATAGATTGTGAAGACAATTCCTCCACTCAAAACCAACCGTCCGAGTCTTGGTGTGGCTCCTTTCCAAAAGGTCAACAATCCTTCTTCCTTGAATATTTTGACAAAGCAGTTGATTGTGGACGAATACACTTTCTCTGCTCCAAGTGCTTGCATTCTTGTCTTCACTGTGTCGATTGGCATTGTGGAGTACACTGTGATCGTTCCAGCCAAAGCACCCACAGCAAAGGTGGCCGTTGATGATAAGGGGTCCGTTGGCTTGGTGTTGGTAGCCTGCTGCACCAAAGTCTTGATGGAGTTATAAGCTCCCAACCGGACTGCCGAATTGGATGCTTGTCTTAAAGACACCGGCACCACGCCGGCATATAAGCCCCGGAAACCCAAGTCCCGGACCAACTTGACGGTCCCCGAAGCAAGTCCATTTTGGTACTTTGGTTTGGCAGCTTGTTTATCGTCAATGAGAGCAGTTTTGATGGCTTCGGAAGGTGTCACGGCCACAACAGACTCAAGGAGTCCTGCACCCAAGCCGGCCAACACACCCCGAGGTCCAGACAACTTCCCGTTTCGGTCAGCTAAGAGACTCTTGAAGGACTCAAAGCCAAAGAACCTTACCGAGGCTTTGGCAGTGTTGCCTATCACAAAGGCTGGACAGCCTACATATAAGGCCGAAACACCCTGGGTTTTAGCCACATTGAAGATGAGCACGAGTGGATTTCGGGATGTGCCGGAGGTTTTAAGTTGGAGCCGTGTTTTGGCAAATTCAAATGGGTACGTGACCACGCCTTCTATGGCACCTGCCGTTCCTCCAGCAATGAAGGATTTAAGAGGATCAGTCTGAGGTTAGTATGCTGATGATTCAATGGCAGTTTCAGTGAAGAATTTTGCAGTGAAGACTTTTTCAGTGAAAACTTTTGCAGTGAAAACTTTTACAATGAAAACAGTGAAGAGAAGCTGTCACGATCAATTCATCTTCATTTGGTGATTTCAGATAAGAGTCATACTATTTAAACGGACCAAACCTGATGATCTGTTGCAGAGCTAAAACACAGAAACTGCCAAAAGAGGCAAGTTTAACCGAACTGCTTGAATTCAGTTTCACTTTGGGCCAAGTTCTTCTCTGGCTTAACGTACCTTTTTGTCTGGCATCTGGAGATAACGAGAACAGTGAAAAAAGTGAATCGAAGTTACGGAAACCGGCCCGCGCGCGGCCATGTCCCACGACACCCGTACACCGCGCTATCTACATTCGTAGCTATGATCTACAATCTCTAGTTTACTGTTACCTATAATGAAGGTTAGGCGATCTTAATAATGAAATTGTATTTTTAACGTAGAGTATTGAAACGCTATCATGAAGTATTATTGTATGCACAATGAAGCAAACAGATTGGTTGAATTGAACCGCACAGTATGGCAGACTCGAGGACACTTGGTTTGAGGTATTGACTGCAAAGACAATTGAATTGGGCATTTGACACGATGACAATTGAACAAAGTCGGTTTTCTGTTTTTTGTATTGAGCTGCTCTGCTGTTCTGCTTCTGCTTCTGCTTCTGCTTCTGCTTCTGCGCTCATACATCCTCGAAATCATCAAAATTATCGTCGTCATCATCCTCATCCTCATCTTCATCTTCCTGGGCCTCCCGTTCCGCCAAATCTGCATAGTATGTTGCAAGCACATCTTGTTGCTCCTTCTCTTTCCGTTCGGCCTCTGTAAGGGTTGAAGGCTGTACGAAAGTAGTATCCGTCTCCTCGGTTTTGACCTCTGTTTTGCTTGGTTCATCATCCACGAGATCCGCTTCAGGGTTTGGTGCTTCGTTATTTTGTCCAACGGTGGAAGACGAGTGCCACGAAGGCAAGGCATTTTGTTCCAATTTTTGGCGCCTCTCCTCCTTTTCTTGCTGCTCTCTCTCGTAGTTTTCGTCCGAGGCTGTGATCGACACATGTAAAGTGGCATTCGACTTGGATGCTGCATTCTGTAACGATTGGGACATTTGGGCCTTGGATTTGCCTGAGATCCGGTTGGAAAGTGTGTAAGAAGCCGAGGAGCCCGATTGTGCTGGAATAGCTTTTGTCAACGACATCTCGAACGTATTGTCTTCAACCACCGAGTTATCTATCTTTTTTAAGTACCCAATGATTGGGTCAACCTGCACCATAAGCTTTTCCAACGTCTCCTGCTTGATGGAGGCCTGTTTCAGCGAGTCATCTTCCACCAACACGGCACCACATGTATCGCAGATGAAGCTGGAGCGGTCATCGCTTAGCAACGAGATGGCGTCCAACTGGCTAATCTTCTTGCCACACCGCGTGCACAAATACCCATGAGGGTTACCATAAGACGACATCTCGTCTTTAATTTGCGACACGATCGAGTGGATGCGCCACTTGATGGAATCGATCGCTGCTGTGATGTGAATATAGTAATATGTCTTGTTGGTGAGCCGCTGCTGGGGGTTCTCTTCTTTTTGATTATGACTAGCCATAAGCCTGTCATCCACTAGCCGGTTGCATAGCGACCGCAACTCCTTACGGTTAATTCCGAGAAGGTAGATGAGGTCATCCTCCGATAATACCGAGTGGAGAAGCACGGCGTCGAGGATGAGAATGTAAGGGCGCGAGTAGAACCCGCGCACCACAAACCGTAAGAGCGATCGAGTGGTTTCGTCCATATCTATATGTTTGTGGCCCCTGTGCTGGTCTGATTAGCTGGGCGGATGTGGCAAAGGACTAGCTGGTAAGTGTGAGGTGGAGTTGCTCACTTCAATATTCATGTTGTACTGCACAAAGTGTCCGCACTCTGGCCTTCGTATGCTATGTTGCCTATAGCTGCCAATTTATGCTAAGCGTTTAGGAGGCAAGTCAGTAGCCCTATAATCAAATCAAAGATACATTTGAAATTTTCTGCGGAAATAAATCACTCAAATAATTATAAACCTAGAGGAGGGATTTTTTTATGAGCGGAATACTGCTTCTTATGTATTCCACAATTGCGGGATTTTATGAAACATGTTTCAGATACAGCTGTACCACAAACGCATTAACAATGCATTAATATGGTGCGTCATGTCTTTGCGGTGCAATATATAAGTCATGGTATGTCTTATCAAGTTCTCATTAAAGATTGGCTGCCATTTAAGAATTGGCAACAGACTCTGTTTTGATGCGAGTACTTAAATAAGTCCCACCTCCCCTCTGAACAGCTGATTCTTAGCACTGCACCTTCAGTTTACAAATTCTTATTATGGCCAGTTGTTGTTATGTCAGACCTTTACCCCTTTTGGAGCGTTATTATCAAAACTCACACGCCTATGATGCGAATATTTTGTGGCTAATCAATCAGCTGATCAATCCCCATCACGATAAAGGCTCACTCCCAGATCCAGCACGTGATCGGTCGTCACGTTAACAACCGCAGCCACCTTGATCTCAGATCATAAGGTTACAACGCGCGAAAAAGTCGCGTTTTTCTGAAACAATGTTTGTCTGCAGGTGCACCTGCACCTATTTCTGCCACCTCCTGCAGGGAATTAAGGCATATTCTGTGCATGTGCGGCGTGAGTTTGAAGACACTGCCCCACCGGCAAACACCACCCACATTTGCCCTTTCGAGTCGCGGCCTGGACTCTGACTAACGGCTTCACCTTGCTTCTCGAACCTGCAGAATCAGTCCGGGTTTATTTCCGCTCTCCGCCGTTGGGATCAACCTGAACACTCAACGCCCCGCAATATCCGGCTGTTGATTCCGCATTGATTTCTTCACTCACTGCAATGCTAACAATGGGATTATTTACAGCCTCCTTTGTACATTGTGGACTCGTTTGAGGTAACCGAAAAGATTTTCTTTGCTTCGGATCGGGTGTTTTTGGAAATCAAGCCATGAAAAAAAATGAAAAAAAAAAAAAAACACATATCATCCTTGATAGTTTGCTCAGGGGTTAAATCCGGTTGACTCCACCACAATCCTTTGAGGCAGCAAGTCGGCCTAGCACGGCTGCTAAGCTCAATCGCGTCTGGCAAACGTAAGTCTGAGGGATTCTGTTCTGACCGCAATATAGGATGAAAACGGGAATGAGCCGCATGTTGTGTGCACACCGACACGATCCGCGTATTTACATCAAGGCGTTACATGCAGGAAAGAAGGCGCACCGCGTTTCCCTCCCCTTCACGTCTTCTTAAAGTCCCCCTTATCCTCATTGCTCCCTCTTTTCACGGTGATTCCTACGCTTGCAGACCTCGATCCTTTATTAGTTTTATTTGCTATATTCACTGACAATTTGTTTTCCTTACTGTGACCATCATACCCCCCCTTTACTTTGTACCGCGATCCCCCCCCCTCCAAATTTTGCTCGCTAAAAAGAACCCCTTCCGCGCTGACCTGAATCGAAACGAGCCACATCATCATATTCAGAAACCCCCTTCAAATTTATCCTGGCGCCATTCGTTATTCCTTTATTGTAATTCAAGTCCAATAGGCCGTTTATAGCATGTCTGGACTTCCGGTTCCTGCTATCGATACTCCCCTCCATCAGGGAAGAATCTCCACGCCCCCACAATCGGGATATATGAAGAGGAACCACCTGAACCTTGAATCGCCTACTAGACCTTCGTCCTCACAGACCCTTCTACTTTCGCCTGCGTTTTCGTCTCCTCAGAGACCTCAGCAACTCCAGAAACCCGTGTTTGGTGGCCGTGACTTGATCAATGGCCTGTATATTCTGGGGTCTATAAACTCGCCCTTCTTGATGCCTAATTCGGATCTGCTTTCAGGATTTGGCCAGACTGAAACCATAACTAAGGAGATGGGACCCAAGAAGAAGAAGCAAAAGAAACCACGCCAGGCCCGTGATGTTGGCTTTTCCATCAGCTCTTCCGAGAAACCACCTTATTCGTATGCTACTCTCATTGGCATGTCTATTCTTTCTCATCCAGATAAGCAATTGACACTTTCGCAGATCTACATGTGGATATCTGAAACATTCAAGTATTACCGTCGTGAAGATGTTGGCTGGCAAAACCTGATCCGTCATAATCTTTCGCTTAATAAGGCGTTTGTCAAAGGCGCCAAGTCTAAAGATGGAAAGGGTCATTTCTGGTGCATTGAGCCGAACTCTGAAGATCTATTCCTCAAGGCCAAGAACAACAAGAAAAGTCTGTACCATGAGGTTATGGATCAATTGGCTCTGGCCAAGACCGCATCTCTCAACCTGCTCCCACTGTCGCCCACATCTTTACCGGATGACGAAAGCAAAAAGCGGACGGATTTTGCGGATCAGCTCCACTTGGGTGAGTCGCTTTGGGAAGACAATAAAGAAAACGATACCACAAGCGATACGGCCCCTGACGTGGACGCTTCGCTTATCCGCACACCATGCCAAGTCTCATTTGTTGCCGAGAGTCCGAACAAGCCAATGACGGCGGGCAAAAACCTTTCATTTGCGCTGAGTTTCAGCTGCAGTCTGAACTTTGAATTGCTGCCCATTCCTCCGCTTGACACGGGGCCATTGCTCGAGCCTCTTACACCTGCTCAGAACAGGGCCTTGACGTCGAGTGCAGGAGCAAGCGTGCAGGTGCAGTTGCCCACGATATCGGTGAGCAAAATGCCTACGCAGCATCTCCCCCAGTTGCAGCCACCCATGTTCAACAACGGTTCTCCTCGAGTTGCAGGTACAGCTCGAACACCCAAGTCCACTAGCCGCACACCCATGAGGCTCTTACGAACGCCCATGAGCGGGAACATGATCAACAAACTATGGCACTCGCAGTCATACCTTGAGGAGTTCAACTACTCGCCGTTTGCTGCAGGTAGGGCTGTGTTGAACTCGTACGATGATGACGACATGATCATGCGGGCTTTTGAAAGTCCTATCGTCAAACAAAGCAGTCCTGTCAAATACATCAATGCGGTGACGGCCAATCCAGTCAACATGAAGTCGTCCAAGTCCAACTTGCTCTGCGAGCTTAAGAAGGCTGACGAAGATAAGGACAGCGCTGGCGCATGAGGAGAGAGGATGATGTGAGGTTGAGATGTTGTTTGAGAGAGATAGAGATAAGGTTGAATGGGAGGTTGAGGCAGAAGAAGAAGAAATTGAGGTTGATACTTATGATTGGAGAGGTGAAGTTGGTTGGAGAAGTTAAGTTAGGTTGGAGAAGTTGAGAAAGGTTTAGTTCGACTCCAAGTACTTGGAGAGGTTTGGAAAAGTTTAGTTTGTGTTTGTGTTTGTGTTGGAATTGGTTGGAGTTTGTATTGGAATTGGTTGGAGTTGGTTGGAGTTGGTTGGAGTTGGAGGTTTATGAAGAAGGGGTTCGCCTCATTTCATTTCTACGGAAGGCATGTGCAGAGGATTGTTTCCTTGCGGTCCAGAGGACCAGCCTATGTATTATATGTAATTAATTTGTTATCTTTAAGGTCACTTAGTCTTTACTGGAACAACCTCTGCATCCACATGTAATGCAGCCATCATCATTGGTATTCTTAAGCTCATTCTTGGGTACTCGGCATATACACGTGCTATTATGGTTTGTCTCGTTCTGCACTATACAGTTCACACAGCACAACTTCTCGTAGCCCTGTTTCTTCCACTTGGCTATCAAGTCCCCATTCACCATCTTTTGCCGTAGCAAGTACTCATAAAGTTCCTTGGAAATGGCTTTCCGTTCATAGTACATCATATACACATACCTGGAGATCTGGTGGTTGAGCTTATATATGGGCCAGAGCGACGAATTCTTGGTTTCCAAAGTGAGTGATTTTTGTTGTGCTTCTTTTAGACGTGCCTGGAGCTTCTCAAGCGTAGGCTTGACCTTGTCATAGTCTGCAGGAGGTTTTCTGCTGGTCCGGACTTTGGGCATGGTGGTGGATGAGTATTATGGATATGTTTTGAATGAATAGGTGATGCGCGCACGTGACATGGTGGAGAAACTCTACTGGTAAAGTTGCACTATTATAAAAGAGCCAGTCTAGTTGTTGTTGTTGTTTTTTTTTATTGTTGAGTGATTTGGTGCACAGGTGTGATGTAGCTTAAAAAGGTTTAAAAAAAAAGAAAGGTAGTGGAATGAAGGTGTATAGTGTGTATGGTTTGAACGAGGATGGTATATGGACTTTAAAAGGAGTTATGAGCCCAGGTTGATGGGTTATGAGCCCAGGCCCAGACTCAAAATAAACACTGTAACGACCAAAGGCCCGCCCTTGTAAGTAAAAGGTATCATAAATTTAAGAATTATATTTACCATTCCCCTCGGAATCAAATTTATAAAAAATTCTCTATACTTCAAGAGCTTTAGAAATTGATGTTTGAATAATCCAATCCTAAAAAAAACCATGAGTCATAGAATTTGATAGATTGCTAGACAAGTCATCTGAGGAAGAACAAAAGCTAAAACAGATGTATAGATATTATTAAGTTGAAAACTCCTAAATCGTACAAGGAAATTTGACATTAGCAAGATGTATGATATTAGCCTTAATTTCACTAATAGGATTACCACCATTGCTGTTATATTCTTTTGATACACTTATACCTAAAATCTCATATTCGTTGATGGTTCCTTAAAGAGAGGAATCGGAGTGGCTTATATAGCTTTGAAAGAAACGTGGGTTTGAAAAACTCTCCACCAGAACAAGAAGAAGTATTATTCTGGAATATTTCAAAAGAGTCAACTATGCACGAAGTGCTCTGATGGCGAAACTCCGTATCACTATTGTAACAATCGGACTGAGAGGCTTCATAATACCTTCATAGGCAGTGCCCTACGGATGATGGATCTAACAATTACCAGGAATTCATGCTAAATTATATTTGTATAACTTATTTTTATACTTCTTATCTTCTCTTATTCTTCAGACCACGATATCCAGTGAACTAATGACTCCTATTCATTTCTATTAACTCTGCTAATGCTATCACTATTATTGATACAGTTACTCATGAAATAAGCCATAGAAACACTCATAGAACCATCCATACTACTCTTACTACTACTACTACTACTACTGGTTACTGACAACCGGTTACTGACTACTACTACTACTACTACTAATACTCATAATACTCTTGAATATAAGAAATCTGTTTTAGGCTTAAAAGTTTTCGAAGTGTTTTTTTGATGGTTGGCAAGCGAAGTTTTTGAATGGATTTAAGCCTTTTTTATCTACATACAGCAGCTGAAGGGGGTATGAGATATTTAGCTGCACTAAATTTTACAGGTCTATAGGACTTTTGGAAGCTTTGTTCTGCTTAGAGGTTACATAAAGTGTACACCTTACTTGGGGGGGGGACCACTTAAATTACTTAAACTTATGTTATAAGCTGGGGGGCTGCTTTACGTACCAAATGGGGCTCGATTTAAATAAAATCATCAACGTTGTATAAGCTTAAAAGTAAGGGTAAAAGGGGGTTGGAAAGTAAGATAATCTAGACGTAATAAATGATATATGTTTTTGTTTTTGTTCTTGTTTTTTCTTTTACATAGTGTCAGGAATAGATCTCAAATAACTCGTACTGTATACAGTGTTTTTTCGGAATTATTCAAACCAGTCTCTCGTTCTCCAGATTAAAGATTTAATCCAAATATTGAATTCGAATGAAATTTGATTTGAAAAATATATTCCGAAATTTTGTTTGAAGTACGGTACTTATTGGTTTGTTTAATTTTTGCTAGTGTGGTTCGAAATAGTTTGTTGCGTTGGTTTGAATGGTTTTTGAAAAACACTGTAGTATGATAACTTTATTGGTAACCTATTGACTTTGAAACAAATTACCAGGAATTTTGGAGCCGATCCAACCAGAATCTCCTTGGATTATGCTGGTGACTTTTTCGAGGATTGCAACTTTGACGAAGCCAACGCAAATGTTGGGAGCCAATTTTGCGGTTGAGTACCTTTAAAGAAATGGTATGAAGAGATCATTAATAATGATTTGAGGAAAAACGAATTCAACTCATTCTTTGATTGTGCTTTCGGAAATAAAATAAACTATTTGATCAACCAAGCTTACTAGTAATATTTTCATACTAACTATAATAATGCTCTTGGGTATGGTTTGTGGTGGATGCTTAAATCTCAAGATACTACTATAGAGATGCTACCTATAATATACACAAGAATTTGGTTATGAAGTACATTGAAAGGTGAACATTGCTTCTTCAGAAATCTGGTACAAGGAGGTATGATAACTTCATAGTTATGTATCTGTGTGATACACTGTTTACCTGGTCTAACAGTATATTACTATTAAGTTCTTCATACATTCACACCTAAACTTATATTCATTGATGGTTTCTCAAAGAGGAACGTGGCACCAGAACAATGGTACGGACTGTTCTGAAATATTCGAAAGGACCTTCATATTACTTCATACATACAATGATGGTCGTGACACGGCATTTTTAATGGCTATTGTAACAATCAGACTGAGAGGATTCATAATACTTCCAGAAGTATGGCCCTACCGATCATGGATCTAACAGTTATACATTCATATGATATAGTGTTTCGGTTTTTCTGGTCTGTATGTTGCACTATATTATATTACAGTATATTGCATTTAATAGGACAGTGCCTGGTGGTATATACGATTTATACAAAAGGTATATATGAGATTCTTGATAGAACAGAAATACATATACTTGTATTCATTGATGATTCCTCAAAGATAGAAGTTATGGTGGCCCATATAACTCGGAGAAGAAAATATGGCTTCGAAAAACTTTCCATCAGAATACTGGTGATTATATTCTTACTAGTGTTGATTCAGCCAATACTGTTAAATGGTTTAAGTTTGAGTTTGAATGGCAATTGTTGAAATCAGACAGAGAAGGTTTTATATTACTTCCATAGATGGATCACTATTTATATTGGGCCAGACAAATGGGTTGTGATATAAATAGATTCAAATGTAGATTGTTCTAGAGAATGATGGTTTATATAAAGTAGTTGTACTACTACTAAACCTTCAGTAGTACCACTTTACCTTTAGTAGCACTAGTGTACCTGCAGTAGTACTAGTGGAAGTAATAAGTGTTAGCACTGTAGCTGTTAGATTTCTATACGCACCTTTCACCATTCTGGTATGGAAATGTCTGACTCTCTTTACTATACTTACACTGTTTCATATTATTGCTAGGACTCGGATATGACTGATTATGGAAGTATTAGAGTTGGACAGAACTACAGCTGGTACATGACTAGATCACAAACCCAGTCATTCGAAGCCTGATACTTAAGTTATCATGACCACTGTATGTACTGCTATGTTCCTTAGATGATTATTATGATAGATCTTTTGGTACATCAGACACTCAGTTTCTTTGTTTTGGTTGATTCCTTATTACTTCATCCATGGGATCAGGGAACCGTTTGTGACTCTGCAAGAAGTAATTATTATGAACAGCTCTGCTCTCTAAGTCCGTCCAGTCTCTTTCATTCCATAATTCACTAATAAGCACTGACCTCAGCTAGTCATTCAGAGTCGGGGTTTCTGTCAGAATCAAACCAGGCTTAAAACAGCTTACCATTCAGTTACCCTGCTTTTTTTCAGCCCTCGGGCCTTTTCTGGTCGAGGAGGAGGCTTCAAATAAATCTCCACCTTAGAGCATTCCACACCTGTTTTGGTATAGTTTTCCGTCAAGAAGAAAAAGTCTCTGGACTCTGGAAATTGGCACAAGCACGCATGATAATTTAGAAGCTTATAGTCAGTGCCAATCTCTACTTTGATTGAATGATTGCAATTTTCTGTGAACACCAAGAATTCGTCTTCAATGCCAAACACTTGCTTCAGACCATCCAAAATAGTAATAGTCCCGTGGGCCAATTTGAATCTCGGGACCATCGAGAGGTCGAGTCTGCTGGGAATAAGGTAATTGAGCTTGAAGTATTTCCGGTTAGTTAGTGGGACGAGAGTATCATTGATCTTGGCGTAGAAGATCCTGGGAGAGTCAGCCCAAGCAGTAGCAAAAAGAAATACCAACACAAAGTTCATCAAGACAAAGTTCATTGAGGAATAGGTAGTATGGTGATTGGGTGAATGAGTTGATGATCTGGGTTGGCAATTGAGTTGGAGAGTGTTGGTGGTTTTGGTTTGAAGGACATTATATAGGTACCACCTTTCAAGAAACAGAGCCAGGAAAGACAAAGACCCTGGAATGACTGAAGACCCGGAATGACTAAAGACCATGAATGACTAAACATCATGGAATGACTAAACATCATGGAATGACTAAACATCATGGAATGACTAAACATCATGGAATGACTAAACACCATGGAATGACTAAACACCATGGAATGACGTGGACATGTAAACCCTGACAATGGGCTAAGGAAGTGTTCTGGAGCACCATAATCACTTTCCATCAGAGAAGGTCATCTCAATAAATAACCACTTAGATAAGTCACATCAGGAATTGACCATTTCGAGAAGGCCACTATGTTAGATAAGGACGCAGTATGGAATCCGGGGTAAACCCATCCAATCCATCACCCCTAACTCTCCCTCCCCCTCCATGAATCTTCAAAGAACCTTAGCCCCAGACCAACCTTATCTGGGCCTTCAACTAGCAGTATGAATCTGAACCGTATGAACCTGAACCGTATGAACCTGAACCGTATGGACCTTCCAACGTCTTTGAAGCTTCTTGGAAGGTGACTAGTTGGTCATGCTTTGGCCACACTATACTTTGGCGGTACAGTGCTGAAAGTCCAGCTCAAGTGCTCTGTGCTTTAAAAACAATATGTTTCCTAAGAAGACTTGATTCAGACTTGATTCAGAATTGATTTGGACTTGATTTGGACTTGGTTCAGACTTGGTTCAGGGGAGACAGTCTGATGCGCACTTCACCTTGCTTCCTCAATTCACTCTCATTTCTCCCTCAAATCTCCCTTACTGTACCGCACTGTATCGCAATTCACCGCACTTCACCGCACTTCACCGCACTTTACAGCACTTTTTCTGAGCCTCACTTTTTCTAACCTCACTCCAATAAAAAATATGAAGTGGTTTCTCCTCACCACTTTTTTATCAACAAAAATGGTAGGTCACAAAACACGAACTCCATATACAAATGAAATCAATGAATCTACAATGCAACAAATTAAATAAAAAATTAATTAAAAAATTAATTAAATAAAAAAGTTAACTTAGACACTTGAGATTATTTTGGAATTAAAAAAAAAAATGATTTTGTCTTTTAGTCGAATTTAGTATTTTGTTGGATCATGATTTGTGCCTGGTTCTCATGAGGTAGTGGAGGTGGTTTGTGAGGGTGATATCTGAGGGTGATGTCTGAGGGTGATGTCTGAGGGTGATGTCTGAGGGTGATATCTGAGGGTTGTTTCTCAGTCTCCCGTCTCACCTCACTCTTTGCATGGGGTGTGATGAAATCAGTGGTGGGTCACTGGTCAGGGGTCATTGTTGCGCGAGAGACTTGTCTCATGTGCATACGACTGAATGGAAGTGTTAGTGGATTCCAGTTTTTAATAAGCTATGGTGTTTAATTTGTTTACGATTGACTATATTGACTATAATTCTATGTGGTTGGTGATTAATTTAAGGGTGTTTATTGTCAATTACCTGTTACCAATTATTAGTTGGATGCAGTTGGATATAGTTGGTCATAGAGTCACTGACTGACTGACTGATTGACTGACTGAGTGAATGACGAACTGACTGACTGACTAAGTGACTGACTGACTGACTGACTACTTGGACTGGCATAACCACTACTGAACCAATGACAGTCACAATCTCCAGTCACAATCTCAAGTCATACAGTAACCAACCATTATCTGTGATAATAATCAAGTCACGGAAATCTATCCCCATATGCATTGTTAACCTTCTCCCGACTAGATTATAGTGGACCTTTCACGGGTCAAGTGCCAACTCTACTTTAAGTTATTCTTGGTTTAGTGCTGACTCCCTATATTAAATACCACCTCTTCCATAAAAAGTTTGTTTCCTATGAAAAACACCTTTTCTATAAAGAATAGTTTTTTTATTGTTTTGAAGTTATTTAAAGGTGATACTAATACTTGAAGTATGGAATTATTGGTGGGAAATGGTTTTGGGTGTGGTGAGAGGTTAGAGGTTGGACTGAGAAACAGTTCGCAGTAATTCTAATAGAGTGCAATAACGAGACACAATAAAACAATGAGACATAATAAAGGAAGTTCAAATACCACTTTAAATCCACCCGAATTTTTTTTTTTTGGTGATTACATATTCCATTTTGTTTGTTTTATTGGAACTTGTATTGACTATGTTCACAGTTTCACCATTTGAATTGGGTTGTCCTTCTGGGTGAGTATACGTATGTGATGTTGAACCAGATCACGTGCCCATGAGAAAACTCTTACTAAGCAATCCACTAGGTAGACTTATTTTTTTTTGCTACATACTCCAATTCAGATCTATTAACTTGAGAGTGCCTACTTGCTTTGTATGAGTGTTTGGACCCGTCAGCTCACTTACAGTTATACTGCATATAATCATACAGCCACTTTTTTGACTAGACAGACCTTCTTCAATATATCCAGTTTAAAAAAGAAGAAGAATGATATCATACATTTATATAACTTTAACCCTTTCTTCAAAAAGTTGCTCGGAAAGAAAGTTATCAGAAATATTATAGGGGTCGTGCGCAGCCAAAAAATGGCTCGAAGTGAGAAAAATATATCGACATCAGCAGGATTCGAACCTGCGCGGGAAATCCCAACGCATGAGCTCGAAATTATTCGAGTGCGTCGCCTTAACCACTCGGCCACAATGCCTTTGATACAGAGCAAATTTTTATGGACTTCCAACCGGAAACTATCTGGGATGGATGCACTGGCTATAAAAGAAGAGGATATTGTATGAATAAGCATTCTTTTTAACAAATAGAGTCAGATTAATACAGAGGCTTTACTCTGGATCTATATGATTAAAGTCCAGTCCTTAGTCATGTAGCCATTGAAGTAACTCTGAGTAGTTTTAGAATCTCCTTGAAAGCATCCAGTAAAAGTGCCAATCAGAGAGTTCTGCACTGCAAAAAAATTCTTGTAAGGAGAATTAAGGAATTAGCAAAGGCAAAAAAAATCAGAAAATCAAGTTGCACAAACGTTGGAGACAAGGCATACCTGATATAACCCATTCACGCTCTCAATTAAAGCTGCTAAAGAGACAATCTGGACTGAATTGTCAAGGAGCAAACTGGTGAAGGGGATCTGGCAACTCCAGAAAAGTGAAAAGGGACATTGGAGAGATGGTCCATCAAAATATCCAACGGTTATCAATAGTGGGGTAACTGCGTATTCGATGTTATCAATGAGACTTCAGCAATGTCTTTCGGCACCAAGAGCACCAGAAAAAGTATGGTATGGAACGACTGATATTGACGTGAAAAAAATTTCCAACAAGCCAAATTTAATGGTCACCTTAAGTCTAGGTAAAGACGGTCACACTGTTTAAGAAGGGTGAAAGTGATAAGGTGCGAATCGTCCATAACCACTGGACATATCAATGGAACCCACCTTTTAACAGAATGTCAAGCTATTAGCCTGTAGCCAAGGAACCACTTTCTTTTGACTCCAACATAACATAGAGCACCAATCCGTAATAGTCAATCATGGAAAGAAACTTTCATAGGAGGCATTGGTATTCAGTTACTCAGTAGATTGAAGTGAAGACTGATCTGTTTGAATCTCTATTGAAGACATTCTAAAGCCGCCCAAAACAGCCCAATAGCAGGCCAAAGCTAGCCTACCAAAAGAACAGGAACAAAAAAGCCTTATCTGAAGTTGCATAGTGGGAAAGCATGGGTATAAGCAGAAATCGATGCGGACTGAAACCACAAAAGGTTAATGTAAGCAGCGATGTAAATAGGAGGGTACCTTCAGTGTAGTCTAGAACGAAGGGTGGCGGACTTGGGCGGGCAAGGAGTCGCGTTTGCAGCCACGGTGCATTGCAGGTGCGAAACATGAAACCACGCACCCAGTTTGGAAGAGCAACGCTGTTTGAGATTTGCAGAATCTGCCGATGCAATGAGCAAGTACTCGGAGATGTGAATGGTTCAGGCGCCACAGTATCCATTGCAACCTATTCCTCAAAACTGAATCCTGCAACTGAATCCTCGCAACCGATTCCTCGCAACCGATTCCACGCAGCCGATTCATGGCAACCGTGGTACAGCAAGAACAAACATGAATAGCCTGACTTTGATTCATACAGGCCTGATAAACAGTCCCAAGTGAATTCATGCATCGAACACATTGAATGCCAAGACAGGGAGTATAGAAGGAAGTAAAGATGACCAGGATTAACAGAATCTTGTTATGGTATTCAATTGAAGTATTCTGGAATCTCGATTCCCGAAACAAGTACTGAAACTGATCGATGAATCAGTTGACTCCACTAAATTGGTTGAACATGTTTTGGAGACTTCAACCAATAACTTCCAAGTGAACTACTGGCAGTGGAGTCCAGTTTAACAAAATGCCATGGCTTTCATAATGACAGCTTCATAATCCTCACCTTCAATTAAAAGTCTCTTATTCAATTGTAATATATAGTCTCATAGGAACATACCCTAGCTTAGATTCTTGGTAATTGAAGGTGATATCATTGCTAATTCTGGCAAAAGCATCATCAAGAATTGAAGAGGACGAAAATAAAAGAGGTAGTAAAAAAGGTACCAAAGAAAGAGTGGTAAAAAAAAGTAGTAACAAAAATATGAAAGTGGGAAAGGTCACAGTATAGGAAGTTAGGAAGTTAGGGGAAGAATGGAAGGGTATGGAAAATGTTAGAAGGTAATGGAGACAAGAAAGGTATGCTCATTAGAGAATGAAGTCATTTTATCTTGCATATGGCGTAATGATATGAGGCTTAGTCGCAGTGGCGGGCCACGTGAGGCGAGAGCCTGAAACCATAGTGTTTCAACCCCCAATTCGCATGGGTTCAGAATTTATCTCATAAGTACATGTCCATTAATTGTATGCCCACCAATAATTACTTAGGGTCTAATAAACAGGGATACCCACTCTTTATAATAATCAGTTACCCAGTACTTATAGTTATCACAGTTTTTTTTTTATTTTTTATTTTTAATTTTGTGACTAAGATTTTAGCCTTTTAGCTTACCAGAGCTTATCTGCATAAGCCCATAGTTATTCTTGAAGTTCAACGATCGGAATTTGCGCCAAGCCAGCCAGCCCAGGAGTGCACCGCGCGAATTTAAACTAGCTCGACATGCAGGTGAAGATGGACCATAAAACTCTTAAGAGCAAAGAAAAAAAATCCCTCCCCGGAGATGTTCGAGATCAAGTGCTTGACACTATATAACCTTCTTGAGATTGCGCTATATTTGTCGACCGAATTTTCCGAAGGTACGCAATATCTTTTAGGTGTTCGCAATATCTTGTAGGTGTTTAACAATAGTATAGAAATGCATACGCGCATGTAAGATAGCATAATTTGAGCAGATGTAGGCGCGCGAGATCGTTCACTGCACGAACTCGAATCTGCCCATTTATAATGATCCTTTGGGAATAGCCAGCAATTTAGATAGGAGTAAGACGAGTGGTTAAGTTGAGGCATATTGCATTATAGTCATGTCATATTAGTAATGCCATATTAGTAATGTCATATCATAGTTATACTCATATGCACCCTACGTTTCACTCCATTAATCAACCATGCTAACGGTATGAGCCCTGCCCGAGGAATGAAGGAATGAAGGAATGAAGGTAGACCGCGGCCACAGTGGAGCGAGAATATGCAGTGCAAGGACTAACAAACGAAGCAAACGAAGCGCATTGGTTCGGAGCGCAGCTCTCTTTTGCGAAGGGTTATGCAGGGCGATAAAGATTGGCCTCGAGGCTGACCTCACTAGCAATGACAGCAACGGAGGTCCTAAAAAAAAGAAAACTAAAAAGAAAAGAAAAGAAAAAAAAATAGTACACCTGAAACACTTTGTTGCGCTCAACCTTCTTCTAGAACTCTCTGTCTCCCCCACCCTGTATCATCCCCCCTATCCACGCCGCCAACGGTCTAGACTTGGGCATTCTTGTACTCACTATAGGAGTATATAAATGTATATGGAGCCAAGGAGAAGCCCCTTATGGTCCCCCCGACGCGGCCCGGGTTAAACACGACTCTATCCGTGACCTTTTACCAGTGAAGCATGCACTATGGCTTGGAATAAGCGACTAGTTTGCATGGGCTATAAGCCTGGTCAGATCTAAGATGGGAATGCAACGCTTGTCCTGCACTGCACGCGCGCTCAGAGTAACAAGGGTGTCTAAAGGAAAACAAAACGTCTCCTTCGCACCTGCCTGAGATTCGTTACCGTACTTAGCATGCTTCGCATACAGAACAATGGCCACAGTATCTATTGTCAGACAAGCTAAAAGAAACTAGACAATTGGGGTCAAGAACAAAGGTGACTTAATGTACGACGACTTAAAAATAGCATACATGGGTTTCCCTCAAGGTGGCCGACCGTGGCTACCTAATTGGGCGTTGTAATGGTACCCGGCAGCAGACAACGCGAAAAAAATGGCCTTGCGTCATGCAACTCCTTGGCTAGTGCGTTAGATTTCCCGGGACATATTTGCAGCAACACGAAATATCAGATATAAATACCAAGCCCCCCAGCACCTTCAATCTAAGTAATTTGTCTTCAACAAACTCAATACACTCGTTCGGATTATGAAGTTTACATCCATTGCCGCTGCTACTTTGGTGGCTGCAAGTGCCTCAGCTCAGGACGTTGCGTGTCGTATCAACGGTCAGCAAGGTTCCGTCGTGGACTTGGACACCGGGGTATGCTCATTCGAGATCCCAAGCTCTGTGCCTGTTGTTTTTGACTTCACAGCCATTGATGACTACACCGTCGACGCTTACTACGTTTCCAACGGCCAGAAGTTCTGGAACGACATTGCCAACGCTGGCAGAACTATTGATGTTCCTGCTAGGGATCTTTACAACAACGGTAACTTTGGATTCTTCCATGTCCACGATAGTGTGTCTCCAACCTCGAACTCTACTTCTGCTTTGAGAAAGAGATTCCATGCCAAGATTATGAACAAGAGAGATGAGATCTCCGACTTGGTGGCTCACATCAAGACTTTGAGTGGTGATGCTGTGACTGCATTCACTGTCGAGGTCAATGCTCCCGATGTGCCTTCCAGCTCTGCTTCCAGTTCTGGCTCTTCTGCTACTTCTGGTGTTGTTGCTTCTTCTGGTTCCGGTTCCGGTGTTGTTGCTCCTTCTGGTTCCGGTTCCGGTATTGCTGCTCCTTCTGGTTCTGGTTCCAGCTCTGCCGGTCTCATCACTCGAACCCTTGGATCTGGTCACGGATCTGGCTCTGGCTCTAGCTCTGCTTCTGCTTCTGCTTCTGGTTCCGATGCCACCGTCACCCGTGCCACCACCACCTTGATCACAATCACTTCTTGCTCCGCAAACAGATGTTCCGAGGCTGCTGTGCCAGCTACAAGAGGCCCAACCACTGCTACTGTTGATGGTACAGTTACTGTTTACACGACTTGGTGCCCCCTTAGCGGTGTTGAAGCTACCTTCACCGAAAAGGAAACCACTGTGATCACTGTGACTTCTTGTTCTCACAACAGATGTTCCAGAACTGCCGTCCAAGCCACCAGAGGTGAAACCACTACTACTGTTGATGGCGAGGAATCTGTCATTACCACATGGCAACCAGTTGTTACGGGATCTGCTACGACCACCACCAGAAGAGAAACCACGATCATTACTGTTACTTCTTGCTCCGACCACAAGTGTGTTGAGACTGAAGTTCCAGCTACCCAAGGTACGACCAGCTACGTTTCTGGAGGCCAAACTATTATCTACACCACATTGTACCCAGTGGCCTCTACCACCACTGCCCCAGGCGCCGGTGCTACCCCCGAGGGACCAGGTGAAGGTGCTACTACAACCACAACTACCAGACGTCCAGGTGTTGGTGGCACCAGAGACACTGCTGGTGAAGGTCTGACTGCTACTGGTACTACCAGAGGTCCAGGTGTCGGCGGTCCAGGTGGTCCAGGTGCCCCAGGTTCTTCTACCGAAACTAATGCCCCAGGTGGCCCAGGTGTTGGTGGTCCAGGTGGTCCAGGCGCCCCAGGTTCTTCTACCCAAACTAATGCCCCAGGCGGTCCAGGTGTCGGTGGTCCAGGTGGTCCAGGTGCCCCAGGTTCTTCTACTGAGACCAATGCCCCAGGTGGTCCAGGAGTTGGTGGTCCAGGTGGCCCAGGTGGCCCAGGTTCTTCCACTGAAACTACTGCTCCAGGCGGTCCAGGAGTTGGTGGTCCAGGTGCCCCAGGTTCTTCTACCGAAACTAATGCCCCAGGTGTCGGCGGTCCAGGCGGTCCAGGCTCTTCTACTGAGACTAATGCTCCAGGCGGTCCAGGAGTTGGTGGTCCAGGCGGTCCAGGAGCCCCAAGTGTCAGCAGCACTAGAACCAGACGTCCAGGTGTCGGTGGTGGTAGACCCACCTCTTCCGCCTCGGAAAGCCTTAGCGGAGAGTCTAGTCCTACCGTTTCTTCGATTTTCAACGGTGCTGGTAAGATGGGCGCTTCCGTCCTTGCGGTGATTGCCCTTCCTCTTGCCTACTTGTTGTAAGGGATCTCATAGAATAACAAATTCAGGAATTTGTTTGTCCCTCTACTTTCGGGTTCTTTCGTGGCAACTTGTGTGCCACAATGAATTCTTAGGCGTTTCATCTGCCTACAGAATATATCTCTAATAAAAAATTTTCGTATTCTGAACACACCCATCTCATGTACCTCATACATCTCATGCACCCTAGTGCAGCTCTGAAACGCGAGTGCATGGTAAGAAGTCCCACACACTTGACAGCATACACACTCCTGGAGACAATAGACGTAGTATTCTTGACTTCAATTACACTTCGTAAAAAATATTAACAGTCTAAAACCCATATTAGGGACTTCCCCAAGCCAAATACAAGAGATATTAAGCTTTCGGAGATGGATCTAAGATATCCCGGGATCGGGTACTATATGCAGGCACGCGGAGAATCGTGCGTCATTACGCTCGTATTCTGCATTAGTTCGTTTCATATTGTTCCGTTCTGACTCGTTTTTGCATCTATCCATCGCCGCAGCGTCTGCTTTAGGAAGAGGCGCCCACTTCTTGGAAAACATGAAACTTCTAGATGAAACGTTTCATCTCAAGCTGCATATTCAGGCACACTGCGTCGAAAGATGAAAATTATAAAGTAGAGATGTTCCCTGCCTTTCTTTCCTCTCTTTCCATCACCTCACCAGCCTACGATGCTTTTCATTCTTTTTCTCTTGGCCCTCTCGAGTGCTAAAGTGGTGACTAGAACGAAAACCATGACTACCCTCTTATACTCAACTTACACCTACTACAATTGTGGAACTCTCACTTGTTCCAAAATCATTACTACGTCTACCTTGACTCAAGCTACAGTCCCTACCACAGTCCCAGTTGAAGTTCCCTCAACAACTTCACCAACAACCACTTCAACAACTACACCAGCCACTTCAACCACATCAACAATTCCAACAACCACTTCAACCCTGATCAGCTCATTGACCACGTCTGACACTCTGATTGTTCCTTCGGAAGATGAAGGGACTTCTTATGCATATGTAACCTCATACTTTGAGGGTCCAAGTGAAAGTGTCTATGTAACATACTGTGACGACTTGAGCTCGACCATTGGGGTGGAAACAAACCCACCAGAAAAGATCACAACTTCTTCCACTACTACTTCATCTTCAGCAGTTCCATCGTCTTCAATTCCTGAGTCATCATCCACTTCTGAGTCTTCATCTGTTGTTGTTTCTTCTTCCACTGTTGTATCTTCCTCTGCAACTTCCTCAATTGAGTCTTCTTCGTCTTTGACTTCATCCTTGGACCCATCATCTTTGGTGGTTCCTTCTTCGTCTTTGACTTCCTCATCTGAGACTTCATCGGTGGTTCCATCTTCATCTGTGGTTCCTTCATCATCAATTGTTCCATCATCTTCGGTGGTTCCTTCATCTTCGGTGGTTCCATCTTCCTCAGTTGTTCCATCATCGTCTTTAGAACCATCTTCATCTTCGACATTGACTTCGTCTTCGATTTCTTCGTCGTCCGTGGTTCCATCGTCTTCGGTCTTGACTTCTTCTTCATCTTTGGTGTCTTCATCTTCATCTTCGTTAGTGTCTTCCCTGGTCATCTCTTCTGAGAGTTCCTCGGTTGTCTCTTCTGTCGTGTCGTCGAGTCCATCTCCAGTGGTTCCATCTTCAAGTCCAGTGGCTCCATCATCGAGTGCATCTCCAGTGACTTCCAGTGAGACTCCAGTGGTTTCGTCTTCAAGCTTGTCGGTATACCATGAATCTTTTGTTGTATCTTCGTCTTCATCCTTGGTGTCTTCATCATCTTCTGAATATTTATCTTCATCTCAATCTTCAGTTGAATCCTCGAGCCCAAGTACCGTTGCTTCGTCCACTGAGTCGTCCACGAAGTCTTCCACTGAGTCGTCCACTGTCCCACTGACTATCTGGAGCAGTTCGTTGGAAGCAGAACTGAGCACCACTGAACCAGCTATCCCATCCAGTCAGTCTTCTTCATCCAGCCAGTCTTCTTCATCTAGTCAGTTTGAATCTTCATCATCATTCTCCAGTTCTTCAAGCTCTGAATCCAGTGTCACCTCCTCAGTCATTCCATCTTCCAGCAGTGACTGTGGAAGTATGTCTAGTGAAGACCACTCAAGTCAGTGTTCATGCACCGACTCCGCCAGTGTGGAAACTTTGACCGGGTACACCACCACCACCACAACTGTTCCCACCACCGTGTTCACCACCACATGCACGCTTCCCCACTTGACCACTGTTGTGAATTATACCATCACCGAGACCCAGACCTCCACCGATATCATTGTCACCTGTCCTTTGGAGGGAAGAACCGACTCCATCACTATCACTCACAAGCCAGTGACCTCCACTCCAACTTCCACCAGTTCCACCACTCCAAGCAGTTCAAGCAGTTCTCGCTCCACAACTAGTTCTAGTTCCACCACTCCAAGTTCATCTTTGGAGGTGCAAACTTCTAGTGCAGTGATTGTGTCTTCTTCCACTCCAGTGACTGTGTCTTCTACCCCCCAGACCTCCACTCACGAGTCACTGTCATCTTCATCCAGTGCCTCCAGTGTCCCAAGCTTGTCGTACTCCACGTCTCTTGAGCCCAAGTACTCTTCGGTCCCAGACGTCCCCTCTTCAAGCCTGCCAGTTTCATCATCAGCTTCATCATCTGAGTCTTCATCTTCATCCGAGTCCTCCTCATCATCTGAGTCCTCATCTTCATCTGAAACTCCTACCACCTCAACTCCAGTTCCAGATGTTTCCTCCACAATTGTTTCATCTCCAGTTCCAGTTGCTTCATCGTCTGTTCAAGTTGCTTCATCGTCTGTTCCAGTTGTACCAGTCCCATCTTCTAGTTCATCAGTTCCTCCAGTTTCGACCTCGGCTTTAGTTCCTTCAGCCTCGAGTTCCGCCTCGACAGGATCTGAGATTCCTGTATCGTCGGCCGAGTGCGCTTTCCACTGCGAAGAGTTTGACTTTGCTTGTCTCTCCGCCCACAAGGAATGTATCCGCACCCTCCCCCCAGTCTTCTTTTCCACGGTGCACAGGGAGGTTAAAACCTCACCAACACCCACCGCACCTCAAATTGAGACCACCAAATCTGCAACCACCAAAACTGAAACCACCCACACAACCGAAACTGAAAAATGCACTGAATGCACAAAGTCAGAACCAACTCCTGAACCCGAATGTACTGACTGTACACAGACAGAAAGTTTGACAACAGAGACACCCGAACCAGAATGTACTGACTGTGAGAAACCAAAGACAAGTGAATCACCTGAAGCTGAATGTACTGACTGTGAACAGCCAACAACTTCAGCATCAACCACTTCAACTTCAACCACTTCAACATCAACAACTGAAGCTGAGTGTACGGACTGTGAAAAGCCAGAAACAACAAGATCTTTGTCGACCACCTCTCTGGCTATTGATACCACTCTGGTGACCAGTGCTTCTCTGGCCACCACCCTTTCCTTCCTGACCCTTTCTTCGCTGACCACTTCCTGGCAAGTGACCACGTTCCAAGGTGCTGCTTCCAAGCCACAGGTCTCGGTAGCCATCTTGCTCCTCTTGGCCTTCTTCTGATTGATATATAGATAATTGATCAACTATTGATTTGAAAGCACTTGTAGTGATAATACTTAAACAATAAGCATTAAGTTTGGACATAGTAAGTATATATGAATGAATGATTTTCAATTGGTAACAGTGACTTCTATGACAACTCCCAATACCATATAACCTTAAGATTGACAAGCCTTAGTCAGTAATATTCGAGATATCTCAAATTATGGGTAGCCTCAGTCACTAGCATATATCCACTAGTATATTTCCAATCACTTTCATTATCTGCTTCAATGTAATTGCGCATGTGACTTCAGAAAGACAATGACTAGACCACTTCTTCAGTTCCTCAGTAGGCATCAAATCAAAGTCTAGCTTAAGTTGATCAAAGAACAGACAGGATCTGATGGGTCTAAACGTATCATTAGTCACCAAATTAAAAAACAGCAAATAATATCCCAGGTAATATTCGGACTCGGGACTTTGATGATCCAGCATTGCAAATCCCCAAACAATGGCTGTTAAACTTCCAATAAGAACTATCAACTGTGACCAGAATCAAACCCCACCTTTCAAAAAAGAACTATGTTCAGTAATCCCCTCACGAACTTTTGCTGCTCAAATCAAATATGTTTTAGACACCCATATAAGTTCCTTAACAGTTCAGATTTGAAAAGAACCATTTCAATGAATATCAAAGAGTCTGTAATGTCCGTGTTATTTGATAATGTATCCGATCACATATTGGAAGAAGACATGCTGATGAACCCCTAAATGAAGTCGTCCTGTTTCAGAGGTGTTCACACCTTCAACTCATTTTGAGTTCCCACTAAATGAGCTCTAGAGAATCACAGAAAGACACTCACTTAGAGAAACTAAAAATTGGCTGCTTCTTTAGGGAAGTGCGAACGGGTCTTTTTATATATTTCGCGTGGCTGCAAAAGATGAAACCCCCCTATTAAGTCGCATACATGAGCTGCGAATATATAAGAAGGCCGTCCTCCCCCCCTCCTTCACTCCTCATTTTTTTTCTTTCCACACAAATTCTTCAGGGTTCTCAGAATCAGATCCTTACAGCTCTCCACAAAAGAACATCCTCAATGATATTACTCCCTCTCAAAGTTTAATACTATCACAGTCTGGTTTACGTTTTACATGTTTAATACTAGTTATACTAGTCTATTCAATGTACTGTCTTATAAACTGGTCCAATAATAGGGGTTGTTCAGTATACAGTGTGGTACAACCTATTAGTGTGATTATGACTGATAGTCCAGAATATACTAGACGGTTAATACTAACTAGTTCAGTACAGTGTGCTGTTCCAATACAACACTGACAAGACAATTCAGCAACTTACTAACAATATTGATTCCAAAAGAATTAATCAGTCCAACTAAAGAAGTGTTTCATGTCAGTTCAAAAAAGGGTACTGTCATACTAACTAGTCCAATACAGTGTGGCGGTTTGACCACAACCTACCAGACTGATACTTTACTATCAGTAATATCAGTGCTCCAATCGTTGACCGGTCTATTGTTTCAATTCATCAGTCTCCTTACAAACCCAAGCTCAATATGATTCACCAGTCTAGCCAAAATGATGTTTGGTATATTTACCGATCTATTGAACAGTCAATCCATACTGTTCTACTACAATTACTGGTCCCATAAGATCTACTAGTCTAATCATATGATACTAACTAATCCAATGCGTGCCAGTTCTCAAGTTCTGCCAATGCCTGTCATACAGTGATATTGATACAGTGATAAAGTGGTAGTGATACAGTGGTATTGACACAGTACAGTGATAAATATAATGATACAGTGATGAGAGTCTAGTACACCTCCAAAATGTATCTGCCGTCTTCCTTCATATCCTCGACGACCTTGGCCACGTCACTGATCTCCTTGCCCTCCTTCCTGGCTGCGTTCTGCACAATGTCCTCCAAACAAGCCGTGATGTCAGGTACTGGCCATGTGGGGCCACACAAGTAGAACGAACCGTTCTTGGCAACAATGGCATCGGTCAACTCGTCGATGGAGCTACGGATCTTGTCCTGGATATAGATCTTCTCCGGTTGGTCACGAGAGAAAGCTGCTCCAATATGGGTCAAGATACCCTGAGCCTTATAGGCCTCCCACAACTCACCATAAAGGTACTCCTCCTTCTTGTGTCTGGAACCCATGTACAAATAGATCTCACCAATGGTGTGACCCTGTTGTTGTTGCCAGATCTTCTCCTCAATAAAGGCCTTGAATGGAGCCAATCCGGTACCCAAACCAGACATGACGATTGGTTGGATAGGGAGCTTGGGCAACTTCATCACCGAGGGCTTGACACTGACCACAAGCTCGTCACCGATATTCAAGTCCGAAATGTACTTGGAGCACTGGCCGTATCTGGTTCTGCCCTTGGAGTCCACCCAGTCTACCACCACAATCAACAAGTGCACTGCGTTGGGGTGCATCTTTTGAGATGAGGCAATGGAGTACTCTCTTCTCTTCAAAGGAGCAATGATCTTGACCAAGTCCACGAAATTGGGTCTGGCTGACTTGAAGTCCTCTAAGATATCCACATAAGACGAGAAGTCCACCTCTTGTCTCTTCTTCAACTCCTCTGCTCCAGCAGGAGAGGCCAACTTCTCCAAGGCCTCTCTCTCCTTTTCGTCCTGAGCATATGGTGCCAAAGACTCATAGAATCTCTTGGGGGGCTTACCCAAAAAGTCCACGTTTTCCAACAACGCCTGTCTGGCGGAGCGGATCTCTAGGAGGCTAGGGTCGTTGGCGTTGGAAACTTCCACGAGTGAGTCTCCATCAACTCCATAGAACTTCAAGAAGTTCTCCACTTCCTCGGAGTTGTTACGGCCATGAATTCCCAAAGCTTCACCGATATCGTAGGTGAGGCCCGTTCCAGTGACATCGAACTCGATGTGGAAGATGTTTCTATCGTACTCAGCAGGAGTCAATCTCTTGTTCTCCTGCACCTTGACCACGAAGTTCTTGACGGGCAAGTCGGGTCTCAAGTCAGAATTCAAGCCATATGCTTCTGGGAAAGCAAGCTTGGTGGCCAAATCGCTAGATGGAGCGTGGTACGAGTCTTCAGAGGAAGGAGGCTCGATTCTAGGGTTGGCAAAGACGGAAGTTTCTTTGGGGAAAATAGGTAATACCTTTTCTTCCTTTTCTTCCTCTTCATTCTTCTCTTCATCTTTCTCCTTATCTTTTTCCTCGACCTTCTCCTCATTGGCCAATTCAGCCCATTCGGGGAAAACGGCCACTGGCTTGATGCCGTTCTTGTCATCAACCGTTGCAACGAACTTGTCCAAAACAGAAGCCAACAACTCAAAGTCGTTTCCATTTCCTTGCAACAACTTGTTGACGATAAACGAGCCCAACTCTGGCAAAGAAGCTCTCCAGAATGCAACCTGCGACAAGAAGTCAGCAGAGAAGCCCTTGGTGGAATCACTAACCGAGTCGAGTTCTTCCACAATGGAGAAATCAACCACGGACAATTTAAATTGACCCTTGGCCAAAGCACGCTTGAAGTCCACAGGCAACTTCTCCACGAAATCTGCCTCCACGGAATTGTTGATTTTCTTTTTGTTAACCAATAAAACAGTGGCATTGGGCTTAGCAGTAGCCAATACATCAAAGTGGTTCAAAATCGACACATCCTCAACCAAAACCACATCAGCAGAATCCACGATGGTGGAACTCTTGGGGCCCTTCTTATCGGACGACACAATCAGTGCCTGGTAAACACCTCCAGCTACCGAAGTATCATACTTGCTTCTGATACTCACGGCCTTGGAGTTATCCAAGGAAAGAGAAAGGGCTAATTTTCCTGCAGTGGCCACAAGGTCACTATTGTCTCTTGCCCAAACCAAGTAAGAGCCCTCAGGAGACGTGTTTGCAGTGACCTGGGAAGGAACTTGGGCCACGTGTCTCAAGATAGACTCATCCAAAGCAACAAATTGGTTGAGAACCTTGAAAACAACAATAGGAGACCACACAAAGTCAGCAGGGAACGAAAAGTCTTCGATTGTCAAAGAACCAAATCTTCCAGCAAGGAACAAGGCAGCGTTGACATCAGCCTTCAAAGAGTCGGAGTTTTCAGGAGCCAACACCACCAACTTTCTGGTGGAGGAAGGAACAGCAGCAACAAAACGGGCCTGAGCAAAAGGGAATGGAACTCTAACCTTAAGCACACCCACACGAGCAGAAGATCTCTTGATGATCTCAGTAACTTGAGTGGCTTGGTGAGCACCATGAACAACAAACACGGTTTCAGGCAGAGCATGACCCTCATACTCGAATGGAGCCAAGTTGGTTCCTGCAGCAGCGTTCAAGTTTGCAAAAGCCACGTCCAAGGCCTGGTCCACACTGGCAGGCTTGGCAGCACGTGAAGTGAGCAATTGTTGGTACAAGCGTCCAATGTCAGCAACCGACAAGACAGAGTCAAATTGTTGGAAAGTACGGGTGAATTCTGGACCGTCAAACAAGTGCACCGAAGGCAGAGCAGTCAATGCAGCCAAATAATGGTTAAGTACCACGGTGTACTGCAACTCAGCAGCCGTCACTGCAACTGGGGAAACTACCGGAAAGCCCAAAGTCCTAGCCGAAGCAATAGGACCAGCATAGTTGGAGACCAAAGACAGAGAGGCCGAGTCAAAGTCCACAGCTGAAATGTTCAAGCTCAAGGCCACGTTCTGGGCGCTGGCAAGAGCAGGCTGCATGTAAGCCAAAGCATTTGCACCCAAGACCACGGAAAGAGGCGAAGCATCCAAAATCTGGGGTCTTTTCTCTGCAAACCCTAACATGGTATTGGCAGCACCAGAGCGAGGCTGTAAGCGGTGGAAAAGAGGTACTGCACCCACAGCATTCTGTCTCTTGAACTGCTGGGCCCAAAGCTGTAAATCAGCATCCACCAAGTTGGCAGCACCCACAGTCTCGTAGGAGAAAATGGTGTCTGCCAACGAATACACAGCTTGACTGATCAAAGTCTGAGCACTAGTGTACACGGAGTTGTGCAACACATGAGGGTCAGCCGAGGCACCAAAAGGGCTGTTTCTCACTGAAACCGATTTGGTGGACTCAGGAATAGACGCACTACTCGAAGCATTACCATTTCCAAGGGCACTTCCATTGGTGGTGGTAGTGGTGGTGGTGGCGTGTGGAGACATGATGGTGGTTGGAAGAGAAGAAGAGCGAGGTTTTCAGTGCTGCTGATGGGGAAAGATGCAAGCGCACGTGAGAGTGCGAATAGATCTTATCGGTGGGTATATGCAGGTTTTTGCAGCAAGTCACGAGAAACCGAGGTATCATCCCATCGAGTTCTATTCCACCTATATTATGACCCCATATATATTTTCGAGAGAAAAGTATTTCCCGTGTGATACTATATTTTATTAATTGGTGGTTTTGATTCAGATACGAAAGAGCCTGGAGGTATATATATATGTAGTAGTAGAAGTATATCCTAGATCGTGTTGGATTTATAGGTAAATAGATGGAGATATAAAGGGATATACCTGTAGAAAAAGTCCAGGAGTTTAAAGTTGAACAATGTGCAGCTGAACGTAGAGATAAATGTAGAGATATACGGAGCCAGAAGTATATAGACATCTTATATCTCTACCGTACTGACTACTGACTACTGACTACTGACCACCAAAGTACTGATTACTGACTACTGATCACCTCTACAACTGCATCACCATGAAGGTACATAGTGTTAAATTCTGGTTACGTCCAGTACTCTGTTTTGTGTGTTTTGTATGTTTATTCGTCTATCATTCCTCAAGGAGGAACCATCGCACCTTATATAGACTAATCCGGCATAGAGGAATGGAGGTCGTTCTGATCAACCAGTGCAGGGTTTCAATATCCATATAGGTAGTACGCTATCTATGGTGGGTCTAACATCCCCCAAGCCTGGACTGTCGTTCAGTTAATCGGGAGCGGGTGCTAGTGTAGAAACTGGTGTAGAAACTGGTGTAGAAGCTGATGTAGAAGCTGATGTAGAAGCTGATGTAAAAGCTGATGTAGAAGCTGATGTAGAAAAGAGGAGCTCAATCCAAGTTTATGTGTAAGGACCTGTTGAACGGTTTGATAGAGGGAGGTCCTCTTGAAGGATGCCTGTGGGATAGTGAACAGCAGCTAGCGGTGATTAATCTTAAAAGTAAGAAGGTCCGTTAAAGCGAGAGACTTCGGCATTGGTTTGGAGGTTTCAGTTCTTGGACGGAAACCTGTGATGATGCAGGGCCGATGCTTCTTTGTGACAAGTTGTTTGAGGGAGTATTCAGGTTCACCAAAAGGCTCAGTTGCTTGGAGATGCAATGCGTGAGTACAGTGCTTTTCAAAACTATTCAAACCAGGTGGCTAAATGTTTGGAACCAGAACTACCAAAATTAAACAAACCAATAACTCAAAATAGGTTTGTTCTCCTTTACACGGTGTTACAAACACAATGGCGTAATATTTCACACCAACTTTCATTAGAGCGTTCAATATTCTGAGCTAAAAAAAACCTGGAGACTAGTTTGAATCATTATGAAAAACAATACCATAAATAGTCCACTACATTAAATGAGCAACGAAATCCTAAATATGTTAGTGAGCCTTTAGCAAACTCTATCAAAAGTACACCTCGTCGGAACGTCGGAAGTACCTTATTAGAGTAAACCAGAGCTTCCTTCTCTCTCCAAACACCACCTCTAATTGACTCATTGTTGTAAGGGCTATTTTACGGGTTTCCCAGCTTTTGAGTCGAAATGCTGGAGGTAGATTTCCACACTATGACAGAACGCATTCAACATTTCAATGGCAATCCCTTGAGCAAAGATAGGAGTCACTCTCTTTGGTGCACGTATAGAAATTGGCATTTGTAAGCCTTCCATCAGGATCGAAAGTCAATCTATCCCGATTCATAGAAGGACCAAATGATAAGAGCTTTTGGAAGTTTCCAAGGTACCCGTTGGTGGGTGTACCTATAGAGTTGGATATTCTGAGCTCTCAAACCTAGAGGCTAGTTTGAATGATTATGAAAAACACTGTAGTTGAGTGAGGTTGAAACGCGTGAGTAGCTGAGTGGAGATGAAATGAGTGAATAGCTGAGTGGAGATGAAATGAGTGAGTAGTTGAGTGGAGATGCAATTTGTGAGTAGTTAAATGGATATGAAATGAGTGAGTAGTTGAGTGGAGATGAAATACGAAAATACTTGTATCTATCATGATTTCTTTGCAAGCGGAAAAAAGGAATTCGGTTTTTTGATCGGTTATCTGTCCGTAGGAGCTTGACTTGAGTAGATTTATACTCCGAAGATTTCTGTGTAGGTCAAAGTGCAAGGTGATTTGGACGGGTTAGAATGTGTAAGTAAGCCGTAGGCGTGGGCTTGGGGTCATTAATCCCATTGTTTTCAAAGTGTCCACTTGGTGAGCATAATGGTTGATGTTGACGCCAGGACTCCTCCCCGGGGCCAGTTGAAGCACCCTTCGGGTCATGATCTAAGGTTTAAGAGGTGAGAAGCTGGAGACAGGGGCATAGCTGGGTCTGAAACTGGGTAGTCAGTTGTGATACAGTGTGGTGCGGGATATATCGGTCCATATAAAAGGGATGATAAACTGGCTCAGATAAAAGGGTAGAAAAAACCGACAGCTATTGAACTGGAAATGTAAACTTCCATACCTGTAAGGGTAGTGTTCTGCCACTATTGAACCTGACAAGATGGCTAATACATAAAGAGAGAGGGGAAAGGATATAGAAATAGACACAGAGAAAGATATGTGTATATAGAGAGGGTTGCTGTTCACGATATATACTCTATTATTCAGGTCATTAGCAAAGGCTTCCTCCAAGAAGGTATCCAGTACTTAAATAAGTTTGAGGAGACTACGAGGGTCCAAAGCTCAGTTAGAGAACAGTATGTGAGAGTAGATACTGTTTGATAGATGGGAGCGGTCTGGGAACGGCTATTAGGATTGAACATTGTAGGCTCAAATACTTCTATACCTCTATACTTCTATACATCTATACATCTATACATCTATACCTCTATACCTCTATACCTCTATACCTCTATACATCTATACCTCTATACCTCTATACCTCTATACCTCTATACCTCTATACCTCTATAGAGTTAAGAGCTAGTACCCTACGATTTAAACATAAGTACCTGGACTGATTGCGCGAAGCTGTACTCTACCATATAGTTTTATTATACTCCTCTACTACTATACTCATCATTGTATAGAAGTATGTCGTATCAAGCTTAGTACATCATGGTTAGTATTGCATAGTCAGTATTGCATAGTCAGTATGTTATGGCACAAGTGAAATTAATCAAACTATAAGTTATCCATGTGATATCGAGAGTTAGTATGTCATAGAGTATTAGATGTTAGTATGTCTGAATTAACAATGAAGTCAGTCACAACTTGTAGTCATAGTAACTCATATCTGGTATGTCATAGTCACAAATTTCTAGTATGTCATAGTAACTCATATCTAGTATGTCATAGTAACTCATACTCATCTACTACCTTGTACTGTACTACCTTTCATTGAAGCAGTCAATCACACCATAATATGAGTATGTTTTAGTGGGGCATGTTATAGTAGGTCATAGTAGTTACTGAGTTATAGTAATTATGGTGGGTCAATTTAGGTGTAGGTCACAAATTGGCTCATATTAGTCGTTATTCCCGTAGTCATCATTACCATGAAATAAATATGTTTCTTCCACTTTTTATGCTAGACCCCTACTCTCTCTAGATTCTTGTTTATACCATATTCTTGGATACAAGATACTTGTCTGCATATTGTTCTGATGGTTAGTTTGGATGAAAATAGAGGTACTGTTTCATAGTATTTTTCTAATATTGACCACTGATGATCTCCATCATCTTTTAGGAATCCACTTGAGTTGGTGTAGTCTAATTATCTTGATCAGGCAATAAAAAAGGCCACGAAATTAATTCAAGACTAATTGAAATAGACTAATCCTTGACTTGGAAAAAGTACCAACCCATCTTTGGAATATAAGGCACAGAGATAGATGAATCCAGATCAGATCATACAATATAGTATGACATGTATGGGGTAGTGCAACAGCCTTAAATAGAAATGAGACAACCCCAGATTTGAAACACCTCATAAAGCATTTTCTGAAACATCTTTTGAAACATCAACTGGAACACCAATTGAAACATCTTTTCAGACATCTTCTGAAACGAAATTGTCCCGATGGTTCCGGGAGCTGCCCGGCTGATGGTGGAGGGTCAAGTGCCTGCACGCGCGGTGTGGAACCTCGCACGCAATTTGTGGGGCCATGCACGAGCTCTATATATATTTCACCACTCAGCACCACTTTCTTCCTGGCCATGTTTCTTCGTTTGGCTAGAACAACCCGCCATATCCCAATTCGGGATTTGCGGACTCCTTCCCGGACCCTAGCTTCTCTGTTCAAACTACACGCCCAACCAAACCACTCTCCCAGTCATAGCAATACTAGTGCTAGTACTAGTAGTTCTAGTGATAGTACTAATGGTGATAGTACTAATAGTGATAGTACTAATAGTGGTAGTGGCAATGGCGGTAATAGCGGTAGTGAAGGAAAAAAAAGTGGGGGCAAAGGCAATTTGTGGCTGCTTTTATATATCTTGGGCGGTGCTGCAGGAAGCTACTTTATCCTGGACAATTTACGGCCACATGAAACGCGGGCCGAGAATCCCGATCGCTCCACCACGCCTCTTGATACATTGACCTCGCCCGTGTATGCAGATGAAACCCAGTTTAAAATTGCAGCACAAAAGTTCCGGGATATAGTCGGGGCCGACAATGTCCATTCCGAAGATACTGTGGTCAAGTCTCATGCAGACTCGTTCTTCTCCACCCACCACCCTCCCAATCCCGATAAACAAAAACCCTCTTTGGTGATATATCCGGAAAACACCCAGCAAGTGTCGGAGATCTTGAAGGTGGCACATGAGTACCGCGTGCCAGTTATTGCTAATTCGGGCCTTACATCTTTGGAGGGCCACAATATGCACACCCGGGGCCCTTACTCCATTTCCTTGGCTTTTGGTAACCTCAACAACGTCTTGCAGCTTAATGTGGATGATATGGATGCAGTGGTGCAGGCTGGTGTTGGATGGCAAGAATTGGATGAGTACTTGAAGGATTCCGAGGGGGCTCACCTTATGTTTGGGCCAGACCCCGGAATGGGTGCTGCCATTGCTGGCATGGTGGCCACTTCTGCTTCGGGAACTAATGCTTATAAATACGGAACCATGAAGGAAAACGTGGTCAATCTCACCGTGGTGTTGGCTGATGGTACTATAGTCAAGACAAGACAGCGTCCTCGGAAGTCGTCTGCTGGTTATGACTTGACCCGATTATTCATTGGGTCCGAGGGTACTTTGGGGGTGATCACGGAAATCACCGTGAAATTGCATCCTCGGCCCAAAAACGAGTTGGTGGGTATATTCTCTTTCCCCACCATTAAAGATGCTGCATCCACCGCACTGCACATTATCACCCGGTCCGGCATCCATCCCAATGCCATTGAATTGCTTAACGAAACAACCGTTTCTTTTGTCAATGAAAGTGGAGCCTCTGAAAAAAAGTTCTTGGAAAAACCTACACTTCTTATCAAAGTCGGTGGGCCCAGTGTTTCTCTGATTGAAGAACAACTCAAAACCATCAAGGAAATTTCCAAGCAAAATCATGCTCTTGCGACAGAAATCTCTTCCGGTGAAGAGGAAAATGTGGTGTTATGGGGAGCTAGACGTGCAGGACTCTGGTCAACATTTGACTATGGAGCCAAGGTTCTTGAGGATAAAGATGATGTCCAGCTCTGGACCACTGATTTTGCCGTTCCAGTATCGAAAATGGCGGATTTGATTGACCAGACCAATGATGACTTGAACAATCTGGGCTTCAAGGATCGCTTTTCTGTGATGGGTCACGTGGGCGATGGTAACTGCCATTTCCTCTTGCTCTACAACTCCAAAGACTATGTCAAGACAAAGGAGGTCGTGGACCGTATGGTGGCAAGAACCATTGAATTTGAGGGCACGTGTACAGGAGAACATGGAGTTGGAGTGGGAAAAAGAACATACTTGGAGCCGGAACTCGGGGTCAGTGCGGTGGATTTGATGAGACACATTAAGTTTTCACTTGACCCTCGGGCGATTTTAAACCCAGATAAGGTGTTTAAGATCGATCCAAATGACCCATTGGATGAGTTGTTGGCCTCGGGGCACGCGATCGAGACCGCCAAGTGTTGTTAAGAGAAAGAAAAAAAGGACCAATTGAACACCTGGCTATTTATAGACCGTCAGAAGTGTTAAAAGGTCTATTCGAACAATGATGATGACAATAATAATAGATCATAGGTGGTGGATGGTGAGTGTACAACTTTACGCAGTCATTCCTGATTTTCTACTAATGGCCACCATAAGAAAGTCTACCATGGAGTCAAGGATACTAGTACCATACTAGTTTTCAGGTGATGGTGTCAGTGGAGTCTTCATCTGAATGCCTATGGTTATATTTACCTCGGTATACCAAGACTAATCCTACCGATTTAATTTGGATCCAAACATGGAATAATAGTCATAGCTTGGTCGGACTGTGGAGTTATAACTCTTCATCTAAATGTTTGTACGACTGACTCTTATTATAACCATAGGTAATCAGCCATATCATATGACTAGAATCAAGTCAACATACTTTTACTGACCCTGATACACTGATTTTGTATTAGACTGAATGAGTACTATGGTTATTGGCAGTAGTATAGTTCAGAGGACATATCATCTACTTCTTAGATCCAATCAGATCACATAGTACTGGTACCTAGGGTCTATACATATCCGTCCTGGTACTTTGTACAAGAATGACTGAGACAGGGTTATGGAATAGTCATTGTTACGATCAGACAATGTGTTTATTCTATGGTTTGCTTTATGGTCTACTCTATGGTCTACTCTATGGTCTAGTGTATAGTGTATAGTGTATAGTGCATAGTGTATACTGTAGTGTATTCATCTAAACCCAACTTAAATTCTATACATTTTTAAACAGATGATTGAATTTAAGTAAGGCTTCCCTAATAAAATTGACTAAAAGGAATATTCTTATAACATACATACTACTACAATTGTCATGTCCCTTGATACATTTATGTTTAATGGTACTATGCTCATTGGTGGTTCCTTAAAGAGTGGAACCAGAGCAACTTATAGAAGTTTTGAGAGAATCATGGCATGGCATTAGGAAACTTCTATCAGAACAATGATGAGTCCTTAAACGATGGACTATGTCTAAACGAAGGACTATGTTTATAAGTAGGGCCCTACTTATGGTGGATCCTATAACAACAATAGTCTAGTACTAATATTAAGTACACTGGGAATAGTTCAAAATGCTCCTTAACTACGATAGACATGATGGATATACACATTCTACAGTCTACTAGCTACAGACTACTAATGACTGACTTGTATTAGAGTGCTTGATTGACAAGTAGTGGATGTCTAGTATAGAAGAAACGGATAAAGAGATGATACTTATACACTAAGCTACTTATACACGAAGCTACTATACTCTAACCTACTTATACTCTAACCTACTTATACTCTAACCTACTTATACTCTAACCTACTTATACTCTAACCTACTTCTACTCTATGTTGTAAAATGAATACAGCTATTGGTTTGAACAATGGTATAAATAGTGGCCTAGAGAGTGGCCTAGAGAATGTTGAGCTAGGTAGTAGTGTTTACTCTACTTCCACTATAGATCTAAGTGTCTACACTTTACTAAATTTATAAGTGTCTACACTTTACTATATTTATAAGTGTCTACTGTATTACTATATTTATATGGAAACAATGCGGTATTTCTAAAAACTAGTCAAGCCAGCTCCGTACAATGCTTTAAACGGAGTAATTAAAAAAGTTTCGTACCCCTTCACATAGTTGGTTAAACCAAAGACATTCAGTTGGGGGCGTTTAAGAGAGACCCATATATTAACAACCTCAGAATTTTTAACAACTATGATCATTTCCCGGTGTTGCTCATTTCAGACGTTTTCAGACGTTTTGAGGGAGGACCTCATCCAGAAGTATCTTAGTACTTTGTCTCGAGAGGAGCTTGTGGAACATGGATCATGGATCATGGAACATTATGGAGATCTTAAAACTTCTGGAGCCTGGTTTGAATTATTTTGAAAAACATTGTAAATGTTAGATCCACTATAGGTAGAACACTACCTATAGATACAATTTGGAGCCTACGATGTCTGATTCTAGTAGTGTCTACTACAAATGCCGTGACAGTTTTTGATTGTTGTGACAAGTCGTGAATCCAACACCCTTTTCGGACATTCCAGAAACAATACTTCCATTGTTCTGGTGGAGAGTTCATTGATGCCACGTTTCTCTCAATATATATAAACCACTTCGGTTCCTCTCTTGAGGAACCATCAACGAATACAAGTTTAGGACAACATACGTTATAAAGAACATAACAGTAAATACTGTTTTTTGTTTTTTATTTGTTTGATTTTTTTTTTTTTTTTTGTTCCTTGAAATTATTGGCCAGGTGAAGGATTTTGTTTCTGCTTTATTGATTTATTGGTTTATTGATTTTCGCTGGTGAATTCTGTTCTGTTGACTGGAGGTTGAGAACACATTCGTAAATGGGTGCGAAAAATGTATAACCAATACATAAATTGAGGATATTAGGGAGCTGCGAGTGGTGACACCAAATTAGTGAAAGAAACATGTTAAGAAATTAAAAATAAAAAATTCAAAGAAAAAAAAAGCTAAACAATGTCAATCATAATCATACAAAGGTGGTGTTTTCCAAAACCTCTCTCTTTCCTAGTGTTGAGGTAGAGTCCACTATATAACTAGAGCTTAATACAGACACATGCTCATGCTCTCCTCTCTCAGCAACAATCTAACCTAATACACCTACTAACACTGTATAATTATCTATTATCATGATTTGTAAAAGTACTTCATTTTCTATAGTAGTAATATTATATAATAGTGCCATAGACTTCCGTAGACTGCCAATTACTGTTATAGAGTGCCATAGACTGCATACACTGATATAGATTGCTATAGACTGATATAGAGTGACATTATAGTAACAATACATTCATAATCTTAATGAAAAAAAAAACAAATACAATACAATACAATACTATACTTGAAGAAAGAGTAATAAATAAATTTCCATAACGAAATAGTCTTTAATGGTGGTTCGTACTTGCTTCTCTTTCTATGGTCAGCCTGGGAGTGGACCCGTGCACCAGACAATATACGCACTTTCCAGCTTCTATACCATTCACACTCACTCACCCACTCATTTACACACTCACTCACACCAACAGTACCAGTACCAGTACCATTATGACGCTGAACGGATCCAATGCATTCGAATTATCGGACATAACGTCTAAAGTACACCTGTTCAAAAACCCCAACCGTCCCAAACAGGCGCTTCGCCGCTTCAAAACAGCCAAGCAGCTCCTCAGTGACGAGCTCAAATACCTCCAAAGCAAGAAGTTGGATATCGACACGCCTACCATGACCTCCATAGCTGCGCCTCCCAGTCTCAAACCCCGCAAGCATTACTGTGATATCACAGGGCTTCTGGGGAAATACAAGTCGCCTTCCAATTCTCTCCGCTACCATAATGTGGAGATCTACCAGGAGGTGATCAAGCACATGACTGCGGGCTTGGACCAAGAGTACTTGGCACTCCGAGGAGCCAACGTTATACTTAAGTAGTGGAAAGCGATTGAACAGGTATTGGAAAAAAAGGGGCATAAAAATAGAAGTGGAAAGTTATGCCTTGGTCTTTGATATAAACGGGCTTACACGCTCTATATATTGCCTTCCAAAGGGATCCTGCTTTTCTTGATCTCTCTGCTTGGATTAATGAATGAAGGGAAAGGGGATGAAGGAAGTCAAGGAAGAAGTCGAGGATTTGAAGAAGCTCCCTAGGGGGAGTTTGCATGGATCCTGGGTTATGATGGATGGTAATGACTTTGAATGGTCACGAATCATAGTTGCCTCCTGTTCACCTGCATAAAATGTTCCTAGCCAAGCCTTACTTACTGATACTTCAGTAAGGTACAATGACCACGTGAACTCATTGGCCATGGAAGATCCAACTGGCATACCTGATCATGGTGATATTGACAATAAAAACTAGAAGTCTAGTTGTCTAGAAGTGAAGTCTAAGACTCATTCCTTCTATTCTCAGTGTCTTCAGGTTGAAGGAGATCCCTATCTTGACAAACCCATTAAGGTCATTTGCCAGCTACCAGGTATTAAAATCTCCTTTACTTGTGGCTTAGGCTAGACTCGCAGGGTTTAAGCTTCTAACAGATTGTCGATCTTCAGACTGTGTCCATATACTTAGAATAGACATTATACCTAATGTCGTTGAGTCAATGTCATTGATGTGTATTCCGGAAGCAATACTGGTTATGTGTTTGAATTGGAACATCTATAATAATTCCTTACTTATATACTTTATTGGGAAGTTTCGTATCTCCAACTGCCAATAATATAGACACCATTCCAGATGTATCACTACTTCCAAATCTCCATCTCTGTTATACACATGACTAGTTCAACTGAACAGTTCAACGACTTTCCGAATTCCCTCGTCAAAAGCACGCAGCTGAAGCACATCTTCACCCGAGCCCGAGAGTTGCGTGAATGGGTTACACACCTGCTTCAAGTAACACTTGTGCACACTCTGAAACAAAGACACTAGTTTCTCCAGGCGCACATCATCGCTGGACCCCACCACTATTCGGAGCCCGTTATTGGTTTCCGTCCCGTATACAGTCACGCCATCCTGGATAAAAAGCAAGAGAATGCCATTTTGGCCGCTCTGTTGCTCCCGTAAGCTCATGGCCGACGGCAGAGTAAACACGTCAAGGGCCATATGCGAGAGGAAGTTGTACTTGAGGAATTCCCCAGCATCTTCCGCAGACGTCCCTGGTTCGGGAGCCTTTTCGAAGCTCTGGATGTAAAGGGGGTAGTCGTCCTTCGAAATAAGGGAAACAAATAAAATCGTCATCGCCCTATTTGATGTATAATTAGGTATTGGTAACGGTAGACTCAAGGTATTAAGTATCAGAATTCAGGTTCAGAACCAGAAAGAAATCAGAAATTGGAAATTAGATACCAGAAATTAGATATTCACCTAGTCCAATCTCACGTATTCAAATATTCAGATATTGACCAACTAAAAATTTAGGAGTTGAGGTATCCAGAAGTTCAAGAATCCAAGTATGCAACTATTCAGAGATTCACCTGTGTCAAAGGTGTTTTCAGGTTCAAGTATCACCTATTCAGATGTTCAAATACTCAGGTCTAGATATAGTCAGATATCCCGAAATTCAATTATCCAGATAATCAATCGGGTATTCACCTATATCAATGGTTACCTTGAGGTATTAGAAATTAGATAATCAGATCTTTAATTGTCCACGTATTCAGGGATCAGTATCAGTATCAGTATCAGTATCAGTATCAGTATCAGATTCAGGTATAAGGAATCAAGGATCAGGGAACAGGGATTCAATGATTCAGTAAACCTATTAAGCAATTCCGATATTCACCTATTCTCCGAAGCCAATGGTTATATTCAGGGATTCCGATATTCAGGTATTCGGGTAAGCGGTATTTAGGCCAGCTATTCAAGTATCAGTGGTATCCAATGATAAGTCAGTGTAGTGTATGTCAGCGATAGTCTATCAATAAGTCACTCAGGATCAGTATGTCACAGGATCAGTATATGACTCAGGATCAGTGGTTGGTCAGTATGTCAATGGTTGTGTAGCCTGACTTATCTACTATCTGGAGACGTGAGAAGTGAGATTGAGATTGAGATTGAGATTGAGACTGAGATTGAGACTGAGACTGAGATGGGAAATTGGGATGTGAGAGTAAATAGAGCGCGCTCGCTTAATATTAAGGCCTTGAGTCCATCCGTCCAATTCTCTTTCCCTCACTCACTCACTCATTCACTCACCCAAATAAACAGATTGGTTTAAACCACAGTAGCAAAACGATTCAAACCAGTAATTAAAAATAAAAAGTTTCGTACACATCCAATAAGCTATTATGTACAGGACGCCAACAAGTCAAAACCAGGCAAAAACCCCCAGTTCATATTCTGTCCTCGGTTTGACCTTTGATTTGGATAGGTACTGTAGGGTTAACACTGCCAGAGTCCCAAATATTACTACGTATGAGGCAATCCCCCCCCCGCTTTTATTTTTTTTTAAATAATTGGCTTGTTTAATTTTTTGTTTAATTTAGCAAGGGTGGTTCGAACCATTTTGTCGTCCTGGTTTAAATGGGTTTGAAAATCTCACTATATACTTTCTCATTTCAAGTCAATTACTCTTTACGCTCACTTCTAATACACTCTCAGTCTCACAATCTCACAGTCTCACAGTCTCACAGTTTCACTCACTAATTCACTAATTTACTAATTCACTAATTCACTAGTTTATTAATTCACTAAATTACAGTGTTTTTCAAAATCATTCAAACCAAACTAATCAAATTTAAACAACCCAATAATTCGACAAATTCCTGTTTTTAATACTAAATAAAGATTTCACATAAACGGTTTATTTCAAATCCTAGGTCGTTGACAATTTTAAAGTTGTTAGTACGATACTCTGTCAATTATTGGTCTGCTTAATTTTGCTAGTCTGGTTTGAATAGTATTCAAAAAGACTGTATAGTGGTATAGTGTATGGTGTTCTATAGTATAGTGTATGGTGTTTTATAGTATAGTGTATGGTGTTCTATAGTATAGTGTATGGTGTTCTATAGTATAGTGTATGGTGTTCTATAGTATAGTGTATGGTGTTCTATAGTGTAGTGTAGTGTAGTGTAGTGTAGTGTAGTAGTGTGGTGGTGAAGTATATTAGTGTAGTGTACAATGTTTTCCAGAATCATTCAAACCACACTAGCAAAATTAAACAAACCAATACACATAACCTCCCCACTCCCAAGAATAAAAAAGGAAACCAGTTCATGTCCCGTCCCGGTTTGTCCCGGTTTGTTCCTTGATTGGTACTACAAGACTCTCCTAAATGTTGGTGCACATATGAGTCAGTCAATCGTCAAGATTTCATATTAACAAAATATTGAAAAAAAAAAAATTGAATTCTTCAATGTATGAACGGTGGTGTGAACCTTTATGTCATTTGATTTGAAAGTCGGTATGAATAGGTACGAACCATATTGAATTATTGGTGAATAGTTCTGAAAAGCACTCCAGTCTTAAGCACTATCAGTCTTACTTTCTCACTCAGTGTCACAGTCTTTCTCACTCACTCAGTGTCACAGTCTTACTTTCTCACACATTGATTCACTCGCTTATTTCGTCTGCCTCACTAAACCTCACCACATCACTCAAACCGTATAACCACCAAACGATATAACCACCAAAATACAATACACCAATAATTATAGTATGAACCAATTCTAAATCAACTGTAATACATTATTTTTGATACATGAAAAACTAAAAGTATCTTCTTTGGGACTATGGTATTGATTGTGTGTAATTGATATTGAGACTGGTTGTGCTTGACTTCCTGGACCTTATCCGTCTACTCTGCCTTGCTCACTCACCACCACCACCACCACTACCATTCCCACCACACGTTTCCACCACCACACGTTTCCATCACCACACGTTTCAATCACCACTTTTCCAACCCACTACTATTACACATTATATTAGTGCTGTTTAAAATATATACTAGTCCTGACTATTGGAATCCACACCTTCCACTTCCTTCACATTCACATTCACATTCACCTTCACATTTCACTTCGCTCGTTAACTCCAGAATTGCTTATTTGATTCCTCATGTCAGTATCTCCATCTGCTAAAAAAGTGGACGACTTTCTCCTGAACATTTCTGCCATCTCGCAGCAGAGACTTCGGGATAATCGCAAGACCCAACGGGAACTTGATCTGCTACGAGGATCTACCTATAGACCGGATGGTGTGCATGGAGTCCGGCTGACGGACCTTGGGATCAGCGAATTGCGCTTTAACCGCTCCAAGAGAAGTCAATTCTATGAGGAATGGAAGCATCACGAAACTCCGCCTCCAATGCCTGCACGGCCAGAACCGACCCATTCCGGCGCTTCTGACTCCGAAAACGTCTTTTTGGGTCTGGAAAAAAGTGTCCCCAAACTGGAAAATACTTCTTTGAAGTCCGAAAAACCACCGTTTAAACCTACAAAACCTGCTAGTTTGGGTTCGGCCTCAGTGGACGCTCCGAAATTACCCAAACGGCCTGAGGAACGGGAAAACGCCCCTGTTTTGCCTAAAAGGCCACAATATACTGTGAACCTCAATGTTCCTGTGGCTAGAAAAGTTATTGATAAGCCAGAATTACCAAAATACCCCAAGGTTTTCCAACCTAATATTCCAAAATCAAAGGTTTCTGACAAAGTCTCTGAGCAAATTTCCGATAAACGTCCAGAAAAGGGTATAGAAAAGGGCCCAGAAAAGGGCATAGAAAAGAGCGGGACTAGTGGAAAGATCCAAAGTTTCTTGGAGATGGAGAATGAAATTAGAAAAGGGGAAAACCCTGTACTTTTTTCCGGTGTAAAAGCGCCAATTGCCAAGCCCGAGAAACAAGAGCCCGTGAAACCACCCAAACCACCCAAATTCCAGAATAAAGAATCGGAAATGCTTTATGAAAAAATTAGACTGTTATCACCCACCAAAAAACGGCCTGAAATCGTGGCGAAAACACCCCAAAAACCACCTGTTGAACTTAAGTCCGCAGTGCACGGGCTCAAAACCACAGCAACCACTTTTAAAGCTGCACCTTTAAAACCACTGAAACCACAAGCCTTAGCAGTGGAACATGAAGCACTTTTGGCTTTAGAAAAGCTAAAGAAACCAGTGGCAGTGCAACAAAAAAAACCATCCATTCCTGAAGCCATGTTAAAGCTACAGAGCATTAAGCAGAAACCAAGCCATCTTAAATCTCCAGGAAAAGGTGAAGCAGAACCGAAACAGAAACAGGAACAGAAAATCGAAGAAAAGGAACAGAACATAAAAATAAAGGAGAATATTCAAAAAGGGAAAGAAGTTGAACAATTGAAAGAATTGAAAGATGACCAAAAAACGAATTTACAACAAACGAAACAAAACGATTTGAAACAAGATTCACCAAAACTTGATTTCCAATCTCAATTAGCAAATGTGCTCAGGGCTCAAACCGTTCCACTGCTAGGTACTGAATCCCCTAAGGAAATTCGTCGTTCAAGGACATTGCCTGAAACTTCCACCACTAGTAGTGGTGGAAAACTCACTCATCCTAATAAGTCACGTGCCAAGGGCCCCAGACGGAAGTTACCCAAGAGTGCTGGAGAAAGTCCAGCCTTGAAAACAACCAGTACCGAGGTTGAAAAGCCGAAAAAGGTACCTCCACCTAAAGCCAAGAAACCTACTTTTGAACTCCAAAGTCGGTTCAACAGTGAAGTGTTTATTTAGTGAAGTGTTTATTTAGTGAAGTTTTTATTTAGTGGAGTGTTTATTTAGTGGAGTGAAAAGAAAAGAGGTGTGAGTTCCCAATCGGGAAGTTACCGGTAGGGAAGAAGCCAATATTGATGGTATATTTCCCAATTAGGAAACGCATTAGAAGCGTGTTACTTCCTGATTCCCAATTAGATTAGGAAGAGAAATGATGTGTTTCGGAAGATTCTAACCATGAACAACCAAATTTAAGAATCAATTGAAACAGTAAGTTCGTTTTTTCTGAACCAAAAAAACTCTGGGACTGTCGGAAGGACCCACTATGAGAATCAAATGGGACGCGCGCGTCGCCCTATATGCAGGAAAAACAGAAGTTTATCACGTAGCAAAACAATTCATTCAACATCGAAGACCTTGGACCACGCCACTAGAACCTCTCCCCCCACACACATTTGGTCACCATTCTCCTGATTTTAGGTATCCAAACACGGAAATCCATACCCAGAATCCATACCCAATAAGAACCGCCATGTCTTCACAACCTTTGAACATGACCAAGAACTCTTTCACGGAAGGGTTCTCCTCGCAGAGCATATTTTCCAGGCTGTGGAGCATCCTCGAGCCCAAGCTCCAACAACTCAGCCACACATTGCAGCCATACGGAGAAAGCATTGAGCAATCTATTTCAAAGCTTTTCCAGTCGCTTCCAAAGGAAGTCCAACACTCATTGATGAGCACCCAGGGAGCAGTACAGAAGTACTATCACTCACTCTCCAACACCAGCACACAGCAATTCTTGGAGGACATTAAGCAGCTCAAGGCAACGCCGGCCACGATGACTGCAATTGCTTTAACAATGGCTTTGGTGAGTCACCAACTTGGACCACTTGGCCACACACCAAAGCGTAAGTCCTCCAAACACACGAAGAAGAAGAAGCAGTCCAAAGCTCTGAAGGCTAATAAGCAAATCCAGGCCATCTTGGATTTTGTGGAAGAAACGTATGTGCCTCAGATCGATGAATACCTTGAGAACTTCCTGGACTACTCCCGTGAGGACCAGCAGTATAAGTACAAGTACTTCGAGGAGATGTTGTTGGTGGAGTTGGTGAAGCTCGACAATGTGGATGTGGCTGGCAATGATGTGTTGAGAGCAAACCGCAAGAAGGTCATTCGGTTTATTCAGGAACATCACAAGAGACTTGATGTTGTCAAGCGCAACTTGGAGTTGGCTAAACAAGATGGGACTGATTAATGGATTCAGTTCGTTGACTCAGTCTATTGACCAATAAGTGAATGGGCTGATGATACAGATAAACACTCTGATGAACACTCAAACAATTAACACTCAAACAATCAACAATCAACAATCAGCAATCAACAATCAGCAATCAACAATCAACAATCAACATTCAAACAATGAACACATAAATGTATTCTAAACCGATAGACACCTAAATGTATTTTCAACCAATAAACACTCAAATGTATTTTCAACCAATAAACACTCAAATGTATTTCCAACCAATAAACACTCAAATGTATTTTCAACCAATGGGTAATGTTTTTCTCTGATGTGGATGTTCATTAATGAATCATTCTGATGTAGGTTTATAGGTGTCCACTAATCATTAGATTCACAGAGTGGGATTCTCTTGAGATCTCTTCTTTCTCTTTTGAGAAGCCTCAGCAACAAGCTCTTCAAAGACCCGGGCCTCCTCTGCCTCCAGCTCGGATCTCGTGGCTTCACTGAACACGTGGCCAATGATCTTCAAGCCCTTTGCTCTGGCCAATCTCGTCTGTAATGGAACTTCTGGGTCGTAGAGAATGGCATCACATACACCTCTAACAGTACCCTGGATCTCGAACTTAGACCCTGACCATGCTGCTGCAAGAACCTTACCCATGAGGTACTTTTCCATCTCGGCAATATCTTCTGTGGTATGTTTTTCAGGTACCTTCTCGTCCTTCTTGAGGTTTCCATCTTCTCCTTTTTCGCTTGTTTCACCGTCACCTTTTTCTCCGTTTTCTTTCGACTTCAACTTGTTGAGCTGCTCTTCAAGGTCCTTAACATCGTTTTCGGCTTGGACCTTTTCCTGCTCCATCTTCAAAGCGTCTTCGGCTTCCTTCTTGGCATGGTATTCGTTGTCCTCCTGCATCTTGGCATACTCCATCATGGTCAGCTGTGCATCCAAGGCTGAAGTCACGGTCCGGAACGTATCCTTAAGGACCAGGCCTTTATCCTTCATGGACCACCATAAACCCCCCAAACCTCCAAACACCGTCTGGGACTTAAGTAAGATGCGTGCCTTAACCAAGTAAATGCTTCCAATGGTGTGAAGGATTTCCAAGCCGAAACTCTCCATTTTAAGCGATTCCGCCTCATACTGAAGTTTTTGTTTGAACGATTCGGCCACATCTTCCGCCATATCCGTTTCCGTGAAAAGAGAGAGTTTCTCCACGAGTTTCTTACCTAGCTCTTTCCTCTGTTCGATTTTCTTGAGCTTGCACTCTTCTTCATACTCTTCCAATTGCTTTTGACGGCGTTTCTTTTCCTGCTCTTCTTTAGTGAGAGGTTTTTCAGTCTCTTCCCCTCCGTTTCCCAATAAAAGAGCTTCCCTGGGGTCCTGTACATTCAAAGCATCATGTTCATTGTCATTTGAAGTTTTGGAATGTGAATTTGTAGCGGAAAAAGTAGAATTTTCAGTATTTTGAGTGGAATTCCCCAGATTTTGACCCAGATTTTGAGCATTTTGAGTGGAATTCCCCCCTAAATCTCCTGAATCTCTAGTCTTATCCCTGTTTTTCTCCTTTTCCGTCTCTTTTGTCTCTTTTGTCTCTTCTGACCCCTTAGTTTCCTCAGGATCACCCGAAAGTTCAGCAGTTTTAGTCAATTCCTGAAGCAATGTGAGTTCACCAATCCAATCCTTAAAAGCTTCACCGCCAAAAATCATGGAGAAAAACTCAGTGGGATCCTCGAATCCAGCACTAGGAATGGACTCCTGTTTGCCGAACTTATCGTATTTCTCCCGGAGTTTCTCATCCGAAAGAACCTGGTACGCCTCTCCTACCTCCTGGAACTTGGCTGCAGCCTGTGGATCATCTGGGTTCTTGTCTGGGTGTAACCGGATGGCAGCTTTTCTGTAAGCCTTTTTAATTTCTAGAGCAGTCACAGTGGACTCCACTCCAAGCAAGTCATAGTACGACGTGTCAACGACCATTTGTAATGTGATGGGAATGTGATGTGGTTGGAATGCGATAGATGAGACGGTAGATTAAGAATGTGGCCTTGGGTGCGGACCAGTACAGGACAGGACAGGACAGAATAAGACAGAATAAGACAGTGCAGAAAAGTGCAATATACAGGACAAGACAAGAAAGAATAAGAAAGAATAAGACAGAATAAGACAGAATAAGACAGAATAAGACAGAATAAGACAGAATAAGATAGAGCAGAAAAGTGCAGTCCAGAGTAGTACAGTATACTTCAGTCTAGTTTAGTCTAGTACAGTAGAGTACATTACAGTATAGTTCAGTCTAGTACAGTGCACGAAAGACACTTTGGTTTGAAGCCCGCATTTCTCTCGTCTCAATCGTCTCATCCTCAAAAAGGATACATGTAACTTTGGCAATTGAAAAGTTATAATGTTCAAAATCAGGTATGTTATTTTTGCAGGAGTAAAGAAATGGTTGTGGGGTTTTTTTTGGGGGAACTTTGAAGCATTTTTGACTGAATTTGGAGAGTGTTCCTCTTGGTCGAATTCGCTGGTGCACGGGTGTAGTAGTAGTAGTAGTAGTAGTAGTACCATAGTAGTAGTATCTAGACAAGTGACTACCATTTATAAATGTACTACCCTATTAATACATTATCCATGCTCTAAGATCACTACTACACCATTGAACCACTGTCGGAGTTCTTCTGTTTCTATGTACATTATGCGGAGTAGTAGACCTTTCTCAAGTCCACCAACTTCTTTCCTCGGCCTGCAGCCAAGTCCTCCAAGGAAGTTTGCTTTGTCAATGCCTCAATGAAGCCCTTCACCACGTTCATGGGGTTCCGGGACTTGTAAACCTTTCCTCGCAAGTCCTTGATGCCTGCAGCCTGGCACACCTCGAAGATGTTAGGGTTGACTCTTAATCCAAAACCAGAAGGAGCCGATTTGATGAATAATTTCACTGCATGGTACTTGTAGTCAATATCACCGATGATGGTTCTCTTTTCATAACGGGGAATTGGCTGTAAGTTTTTGATGGCATCCCAATGAGCTTTGTTTAAAGCAGTTCTCATTCCGTCTCTCGATTTTCCTTCTCCCAAGCCAATCATACCGTTTTGGTCACCTACAATAGTCAAAGCATAGAAGTTGGGGATTTTACCCTTGGACGTTTGACACGACACTCGTTTCATGACAATAGGCCGCACGTATAACTTGCGCATGTACCAGATCTCCATTCCAGTTAAACGATGCAACTTTTCATAGAATTCGTCTCTTCTAGCATTAATGGATTTGGAAGCATCTTGGGATTGGGCATCAATGGTCTGGAACCGGAGTTTCAAGTCCGTACGGTCAGCTCCTTGAATCTGAGGAATGGCAGGGTATGGAGTCTTATTGGCTGCCTGGTTAGGGTACAAGATAGGTTCAGTCCACTTACTATCAGTCTTTGAATAGTCCTGGTGTTTATCCAAAGGAGCCACTTTACTAAGAACACGGTGGCCCTTTTTCTGGAGGTCAAGGTATTCCTGGGGGCTCACAAGCGACTCGGTGATTTGGATACTCTGGAGGAGCTCCGGGGTATAGAACTTGGAAAGGAAATCCTTATGTTTGTCCAAATTCTTGGTCTCCTGAAACACACCTGCGGACGTCACGAACAGTCGGCGCAGCCACAACGGGCGGAGGGTCCGGAACATGATGTAGTTGGTGTAGAAGAAGTTTTTCCTTTTCAACCAACATGTGCAGGTGCGCACTTGCTCAAAGGAACTACTATACTGAGTACTCTCACTATTCTCACTACTCTCACTACTCTCACTACTCTCACTATTCTCACTATTGTCACTATTGTCACTATTGTCACCTTTTCTGTCTCACTACGATCTCCCACTATTCTCCTATTATTCTTACGAAGTAAATGAATACTCAATTATGTAGAGAAATCAGCCCAAGTCATTGGTGAACATCTGTACCACTACACTAATTATATTGGTGGGTCTGGTGTGAGGAGACATCTTGGTATAGTAGACTTCAATCCATAGATTCCATATTAAGACTTGCTTACTTTGAGGACTAGATGTTCTTAACACCTTAAATAGTCGTTGATTGATATCAGTCAGTGAGTCAGTCCGTCTTTTCGGTCACAAAATCACACAGTCAGTCACTCTGTCTATGTATATGTCTTTCTTTATCTCTTCTCTCGGTCACTCATTCATTCATTCATTCATTCATTCATTCAGTCAGTCAGTCAGTCAGTCAGTCAGTCAGTCAGTCAGTCAGTCAGTCAGTCAGTCAGTCAGTCAGTCAGTCAGTCAGTCAGTCAACCACTTAGTCAGTCAGTAACTCACTAATACCCATTCACTTAGTCACCCAGTAACTCACTCACTCCTTCACTCACTCACTTTCATATCTCTTTTACTAGCACAAGAGCTAGATCTATTTTCATAATTGGTGGTATAAGCAGTGTAGTACTAATATACTCTAGTCAATCATATCATAGTAATCCATGACATATTGTAGTTGGAATTAGTCACTTCATGGGATTTCATAATGTTATTTCATAATGGGATTTGATAATGGGATTTCATAATGGGATTTGATAATAGTATGTATGGTTTCTATCACCAGTAACCCATGACTAGGTTCAGTATATAGTATGTATCAATTATAGGTTATAGAATAGATAGTGGCAGGATTGGGTGGCACGGATACGAGCATAGTTTCTTTCAGTCCTGTGGAAGATACCATGAATGGAAGATACCATGAATGGATGAGCAAATTATTATGTATATAGTCACAAGTCCCAGGAGGCAATTGTGTCATGCATCAATAGACCCTATGAGCAGATATTATCAAGTATAATTGGATACTTTTGGGTATTCAGTGTTTTTCAAAAGTATTCATACCACGGGGCAAACTGTTTGGAACCAGAACTAACAAAAATAAATAAACCAATAACTCTAGAAAGTTTCGTACTCTTTCCCACCGTCTTAACAAACTAAATGTAAGGATGTTTCAAATACCAGCTTTCACTAGAATTCAACCTCATGAATTCTTAAATATGGAGGCTGGTTTGAATGACAATAACATATACTAGTTTTCCAATAGGATTCAATAGGTCAATAGGTTGTCTAGTAAAACTATACAAAACTATATTCAACCATGTTTAATCAAAGCTTAACATAATGCCTATTGGCCAAAAGTTAAATTGAATAATTATTTTGGAAAACACTGTATTGGTGAGTCTGGTGTGAGGAGATATCTTGGTATGTCCTCCCTCAGTTGATGTATATTTTTTTTGGTGGTATTATAAATTAGCGGAAACTTGTGCTTTTATATTGAGGTGAGCCTTCACATGACCAAGGAGTACGTGAGTGACTGTGGTATAAGAGAAACACCAAAAGCTGCTTTCTCAACACTCCCTCTGAAGGTTTGTCTCCAATATCTGTAACCTTTGTAACTCAGTAGATCTCTTTGACTAGAACATTGATGAATGTGTCCAAGGTTAATTTTCGAAATTAACAGGATCAACAATCATACTGCTTGTCACGATTCTATATCTCGCGATATCACTTCAGAGGTTTGATGTGCTTAGATCCTTCGACCTTGACCGTCATGATGATTTAAGTTTAAATATTCATGTTCGTTGACCTAGTAATTTGGTTCAACTTCCTTCACCAAGTTCACAATATATAGTAACTCAAGTATGGTAATTTGAGCTCCACTTAGATGTGACATTGCAACTGGTTCAGAATTGAGTAGCGACACTTCAACCATTTGTTTGTGATAATTATTTCCATAGAATGACAAGTGTTGAGCACTATGGTCTATCCTTAGGAATATCGACTTTGGTCTTCGGATTCACGGTAAGCTAACATCATGATTTGTCCAAGCCATTGGTGAACATCAGTACTACTACACTAATCATATTGGTGGGTCTGGTGTGAGGAGATATCTTGGTATGTCCTCCCTCGGTTGCTGTATGAATACTCAATTGAAGATCATCTGCCTGAGGTATACTAAGGTGCTTTTAAGAGTTAGACCCACCATAGACTCTATACTGATACTACTCCAGCGGACACTGACAACTATTCATCACCTCCTACTTCACCTGAAACAAACACTTCCCTAAAACAAACACTTCTCTGAAGTAAGAGTTCTCTGAAGTAAGAGTTCTCCTGAGGTAAAACATTTTATGAGGAATTAAAATATCTTAATATGACTATGAGGACAGTCTACACCGCTCCGGGATAAGGCCTCCATAGAATACCACTCCAAGCCAATACCACACAAACGATTTGTAAATGAGTGGCAGGTAGAAGTAGAAGGACGTGGTGAAACATTCGAAGTACAATTTGCAAAGGAACGTGATGGAACCCAAGAAGGCGGTGCCGAAGCTTCTGCTCTCCAGTAGACGCCGATATTGTCCCTTGCAACTTCAACGACCATGATATTAGACCTCCCATTGACATTATTAGATAGGCTCCAACACTTCAACATCGTTCTAGTCGATTGACAGTTTGACATCGTTCTGATCATAACACCTTTCAGTAGTAGTATCTCACAGTCATGTAGTCTGCTCTTTTTATTCTTCTCCTCGACTTCCATCAACCACCTTGACGATTTCACATCGTGATAATCAATATCAGATCTCTCTATATTCAGTGTTATCCTTCGACAGCCAAACTCCTTCCCAAGAGTTTCTTCTAAGTTCCGAAGTCATATTAGGCTCGATAATATCCCCTTGCACACATGAATGACAAGATCCAAATATCAATATCTCGACAACGTATAGTACGATCCCTTGGAGGAACTTGTAAGACACACACGCTTCTGATATGCATATCTTGAACCCATATTTCATAATGACCTCGTGAATGACCATGTGCCATACACCAGGGGCCTGTCTCAACCCAAATAAATCTGCCTCTAACACTCCGTTCCAGAATCCTGTCGTAACACATATTCTGTCTTATTGTTAAACCTTTGCTTCATTCAACAGTTAGGACCATTCTTAAGCACACTCACCCTATCACAGGCGAGCATATTTCCTGTTAGTCAATATCTTTCTTCCAGAGTCTCTCCCAGACACATGACAATCTTTTATAAGTCTTCAGGACATCTCCAATTTCACTCAATTGAGCTTCTAGAGCCTGAAATCAATTAATCTTCAATAGATCAATCATTGACGAATCAAACATTGCGCCAGTTTCATTTCTCTAATCTCGAAGTCTCTCACACATGACTAATCATCGTCATCGAGATATTCTCCCCCTGATATGGCGAGTTGTTTGACAGAGTTCTCCATTAAGACCTCACGACGCTCCCCCTCAACCATTGCTCCGTCTGGGTAAGCAGCCCAAATCTGACGTCTTCTTGTTGATCTAAGGGATCTTCATACAGAGTCGAAATCTGCTGCGCCTTTGATACAGCTTGCAACTCTCGTTCGTTGGACGATGTTGTGGTCGGTGATAGAACCCAATGCTTAACGGGCGATATTCAGGCTTATCAAAATGCTCTATAGTATGAAGGGTCCACTACCCAGTCTACACTCTAGTTTACTCCAACATATTTCCTCATACTCTTCTCCACTACTCAATCTTTTAAACTGCTTCTACTACGAACCATGGAAAAGTGTTTCTCAAATCTCCATAGCTTTGAAAACAGTTTACTACTACTAACTACTAAGTACTTACTACTACTACTACTACTACTACTACTATAGGTTACTACTAACTACTAACTACTAACTACTAACTACTACTACTACTACTACTACTACTACTATAGGTTACTACATACCACTTTACATACCACTATAGAATACTACTACTACCACTATTATAGACTAGTGTAGATGAGTGCTAATACTACGACTCTTGATAGACTACTTGTACTACCAGAGACTATCATTACCACTGTACTCTATCACCACTATCATAGAATGCAAATACTAAAGACTACTGCTACTACTATATACTCTATAGACTATTATATACTTCATAAATCACCACTACTGTAAAGTACTGTAGACAAATACTACTCTATACTATCGTTGCAACCACTGCTATAGACTATAACATACCACTATAGACCACTATAGACCACTACAGTATAGATGACTGCACTATAGACTATTCTACTACTACTAAAGAGTACTACTATTCTATGCTGCATACTACTATAGATTACTATAGACTACTAGTCAACTACTGATACTAATACTAATACTATAGATAACACTACTGCTACATACTCTATAGACTACTACTACTACTACTACTACTACCACTACTACTACTACCTAATTGTCTACTCACTGACTAACTACTTCCTGACTACTAACTACTAACTACTAACTGTCTACTTCCTGACTAACTGATTTCTTCCTACTCATTCACGGTATTACTGTATTACTTACTACTGACTACTAAATTTTAACTAACCACTTTCTACTTACTACACCATACCATTACAGTCTATACCATAACAGTCTATACTATACCATACTACTAACTACTAAATACTCACTACTAAATACTAACTACTACCACTAACTACTACCACTAGCTACTACCACTAGCTACTAACTCCTTACCACTAACTACTACTACTAAGTACTGACAATAAACAACCTAGTACTAAGTGATGACTTCTGACTTTTTAGTTTCTACTAATGTATACCTAATAACTGACTACTTCTACTTACTACTGACTACTACTACTAACTACTAACTACTAACTACTAACTACTAACTACTAACTACTCTAGGAACCGAAAACTCTCCACCAGAACAGTGGTAAGGATTGTTCTGGGATATAAAAAGAGTCCGTCGATACTATATAGGTAGGACCCGACATATGGTGGATCTAATAGATTGTCTATAGTCTGTATATATCTCTAAACATATTGTCTATTAATCTTTCATTAATCTACTACTAGTGTATCTCTTTCTGCACCCATAGAATATCCATTTTACCCTTAAGAGTACTCCTGAAAAGAGCCATAACTCTATAACTCAAATATTGTGTTTAGTCAATCATGTCCTTAGTCAATCATGTCCTTAGTCAAACATGTTCAGAGTCAGAGTTCAGATTTAAAGAACCCAGAGTTCAAGAGCTCAGACTTAAAGAGTTCAGAGGAATTTCGGAGGATTGAAGTGTTGCTTTCAATACAGGAGACAACCGGTCGGAAGTGGCCTGGTCCAATTGTTGCTGTAAAGCATCAACCTCATCCTTCAAATGCTTGACTTCCTTTTCGAATCTGCGGCCAAACACTTCAATATAATATGTGGCTCCATTATATGCCGACCACAAGAAAATACAACACACAAACACTGCACATGCATGTTTTGATTTGAACCAAATCGGACAAAATAACATGGTGAGGATCTGGTACATGAATTGGATCAATGTAAAGGCACCAACCTGCATCCAAGCCTTGGGCAACGAATTGACAAATTTCCCCAACATACTCTTGCTTTGTTTCTTTTTCATAAATGTAAAAGATGTGACTCTACCTTTGGCGATCTGGTCCCTCCGTCTCACCGTAATAAAGTAGTGGTATGAGATCTGCCAGATGGTATAATAAATGGATGTTGAAATAATACCATAGACAAAATTCCATGACTGAATCTCAGATATAGCCGGGTACCGTACTGCCACATAATCTTTTGGGGTCTTATGCACCAACACAAACATTGTGAGTGGAGGCATAATATGAATAATGGATGAAGTGGTTTTTTCTATGGAATGTAATACCAAAGAATTGCGCCACGTGATCACTGCAAAGCAAAGTGTTCCCAAAGTTAAGGAAAACACCGAAATGAAAAGTGATTTGGAGTATGGGAACACCCAAAGGAAAAGAAGCAAAAGCACATTAACGTAATAACATAAATCCGCCAAGTAGTATTGGTACCCAAGCTTGAAATACGTATAGAAACGTATAGGCATAAGCAAGGCAAAAAGAATGGTGTGGAAAATGGGGAAATACGTGGGGTACTTCCCTATGACGTAACCTGCGGCTGCTATCAATGCCACAGCAAATGCATAGAAGGCTTTTTCAGTGGCGGAACTTTGTAAACTTTCCTGAATCAAACCATCGACTTTATTAAACCGTCGATTAAGAGATTCTTGGAATCTAGCAAGATCTTGAGCCAGAAACTTGGTTGATTTGCGTGTGTGCCTGTATGCAGGATCACTACTACCACCACCACCATCATCACCACCAGCAACATCACCAATTTTATCAATTTGATCATTATTTTTAAACCGACGTAATTGATCCTTAGTGAGTTTCTTCATATCGTTGAATTTCTTTTTGGTGGATCCACTAACTTGATCAAAACCATATCCAAAATCAAATTCTGGAACAAGAAGGAGTTTGGAGAGATCAATGAATGAAGCACTCAGACTCGAATTGCTTCGGGTCAAATCCCTAGGGAAATCAGTTTCATCATCTATATCTGTTTCCTCTATCGCCGAGTCCGAACTACCTTTTCTCCGGTGTAGTCCTTCTTTAAGTTCTCCTTGTCCATTCTGTTCATTCACACCACTCAAACCACTCAAACCGGTTTGTCCATTCTGTCCGGTTTGTCCATTTTGTCCATTCTGTCCATTCTGCCCATTCTGTCCGTGTCCTGGCGTATCCATAGTTACTACTAATAACTAGTATCCCTTAATGTACCACTGAGTGAGCCAAGTATATATGAAGTACCAATAATTGACTAATGAATAGTACCAGATTATTATTTTTGGTGGTATTCTAATTAGCCTTTGATTTCTAATTCACCTATGTCTTTTTTTTATTGAACTAATGGTTTTTGGCTAGTGTGGATGTGGCTTATGATTGGTCACTGATTTGTGGGGCGTGGGGTAAGATGTAGTATTAATTTCTTGCGTATTGGTTATTGCTAATATTAATGTGCGATGTAATAAAAACACTGTGCGCGCGCGCGACGGAATGGATACCTTCCCACGTGACCTCCCCAAGGTCATAGTAGAGTAAGGGAGAGATATTGAAGACGAAGACAAAGTAGTAGTATTAAGTTTAATATTTCTGGTGGCATAATTGCATGGCCTCTTTTTTGTTTTTTTATTTCTTCTTTTTTTTTTGGAGGATTTTGGGTGCTTGGTGCTTGGGAAGGCGGGGGGACCTCGGAATGAAAACTGGTTGGGTGCAAACCACACCCGTACACCAGGCAACCTCAGCATAAAAAAGCCCAACGCAAACAACCCTTTTTTTAGTACTACGATTATGAAATTAAAGTAGTTGGAATCTTAGAATTCCGGACATCTCATCCATATAAATTTGAACTTTTTTTTAATAGTATTATGTGTTGGGAAGAATGGGGATAAAATATGGAGGGGCGAGTTCCGGTCATTCCGAGGGTCTCTCCACCATTCTCCTCAATAACTCATTTAAAACACTAGATACTGATGTGTACTACAAATGTAAACTCTAATTGTGTGTTACTGATGTGTACTACAGATGTAGACTCTAATTGTGTGTTACTGATGTGTACTACAGATGTAGATTACTGATGTAGACTACTCTATGAGTAATGTAGTGGAGGTATTAGTCCATTGGAATTGAATCCTGGTTGTATACTGTCCATGCATACTGTCCATGTAACTATTATTGTATTATTGGAGCAGTGAAGAATGAAGTTCTTATGACTGTACATATTACTATTATATAGTATTTGTTATGTCCTTTTAATACATTTATGCCTAACTTCTTATATTCGTTGATGGTTCCTCAAGAGAGGAATCGGAGTGGCTTATATACCTTTGAGAGAAACGTGTGACCGAAAAACTCTCCACCAGAACAATGGGAAGCATTATTCTGGAATGTTCGATAGAGGCCATCGGAGCACTTCGTGCATAGATGACCAAACGCCGTATCACCATTGTAACCATATTCAGACTGAGAGGCTTCATAATACCTTTATATGCAGGGCCCTGTCTATGGCGGATCTAACAGTATTGTATAGTTTGTATAGTTTGTATAGTTTGTATAGTTTGTATAGTTTGTATAGTTTGTATAGTTTGTATAGTTTGTATAGTTTGTGTAGTTTGTATAGTACTAAAGTACTCAGTAATACTCAAGGACTCATACTACTGTTTCAGAGAAGGTAGTCTCTATATCGTTGTAATATAGTTTTAGATCTTTTAGATTCTTTTTTAGAAGATTTAGGAATAGAATATAATATAGGAACGAGTCGTAAGATGAATCCAGAATATCAGAAAATAGCAAGAACCTTAGAAAAAACGAAATTACTATCTGATCGAAAAAAGATTAGAGCAGCAATTTTAACTGGGAAAGTAAGAGCTTTTAAAGCAGTTGGNGAGCAGCAATTTTAACTGGGAACCTAAGAGCTTTTAAAGCAGTTGGCCAAGAATATAAAAGATTTAAGTTTGTAAGATATGCCGATGATGTATTGATTGGAGTAATAGGGTCAAAACAAGACTGTATAGATATTAAGGAGCGTTTAAAACTTTTCTTAAAAACTTTGAGATCATCATTAAATGAAGAAAACACCTTAATAACGCACTCAACGACTAAATATGCTAAATTTTTAGGATATAATATATCTGTAACACATCTAATCAAAACGGCCTATAATTAGAAAAAGTTCATATGGAAATAATTATCCTTCCCTATCTATAACTAGACCTTTAATTCACGCTCCAATAGGAGAAATAGTTAAGAAATTAGCTGAAAAAAAGTTTTGTAAAAAATATACCGGGGAACCTAAACGTTCTGGTAGATATATACATGAATCTGATAGAAATATACTAATGATTTATCTGCGTATAGCAAGAGGATTATTAGGGTACTATAAAATAGCTACAAACTTTAATAAATTGAAATAATATAGGCTATATTATATGGACATCGGATTGGTTCTTGGCCTGATTCTTGGAGAAAGACTTGGATTTAGCATACCTTTTAGTCTTACCACCTGATTTGCCTTGATTGTTCGACGTGGTCGGAGCCGTGTTCCGTGGAAGATCCCCCCGTTGGTTTGCTCCCTTGTTATCCGTAGCAGCACGAGCAGGTGGATCATGTAATGCACTACCCTTGGAAGTTAAGACACGAC